>CALNHX010004431.1:0-127904 GCA_940337035.1 Agriotes lineatus
GCAAACTATATATAAAAGCTTTAATAATACCTGCAAACGCGTTTTGACACGTTTGAATTGCTTTGCATACGAAACAAATAGAACGAAAGTTTTATTTGCTGTGTAGTCTAAAAGTTCAATATTACGTTTGCGGAAGATATGCAGCTGGAGTGTGCACAATGCCTATAAATATAGTCAGCGGTCTATAATTGATTAATGGTGGTTCTTCGACAAAGAGAGTGCTTCCAAAAGTGCACAAAATAATTCTTAAGTGTCACGCAATGTTACCTACGGATTGCAAACTATATATAAAAGCTTTAATAATACCTGCAAACGCTTTCTGACATGTTTGAATTGCTTTGCATACGAAACAAATAGAACGAAAATTTTATTTGCTGTGTAGTCTAAAAGTTCAATATTACGTTTGCGGAAGATATGCAACTGGGGTGTGCACAATGCCTATAAATATAGTCAGCGGTCTATAATTTATTAACTGTGGTTCCTCGACAAAGAGAGTGCTTCCAAAAGTGCACAATTTAATTCTTAGCTGTCACGCAATGTTACCTACCGATTGCAAACTATATATAAAAGCTTTAATAATACCTGCAAACGCGTTTTGACACGTTTGAATTGCTTTGAATAGGAAACAAATAGAACGAAAATTGTATTTGCTGTGTCGTCTAAAAGTTCAATATTACGTTTGCGGAAGATATGCGACTGGGGTGTGCACAATGCCTATAAATATAGTCAGCGGTCTATAATTAATTAACTGTGGTTCCTCGACAAAGAGAGTGCTTCCAAAAGTGCACAATTTAATTCTTAGCTGTCACGCAATGTTACCTACCGATTGCAAACTATATATAAAAGCTTTAATAATACCTGCAAACGCGTTTTGACACGTTCTGAATTGCATCTCTTAACCTACCTTCCCTTTCCTCAGCATCCTTCTTAATTAACTCTTGTAATCGTCTTTCTCTTTCCTCTGCATCCTTCTTATTTTCCTCAGCCTTTTGTTCAATTGACTGTTGCAGATCTCTCTTACTTTCCTCTGTCTTCCTCTCTAAATTCTGTAAATCCTTTTTCAACTCTTCAGCATTCTTCTTACTTTCCTCCGCAGTTCTTTCTATTGCTGCTTGCAACCTATTTCCCAACTCTGCTGCATTCTTCTCTGTTTCCTCTGCCTTCTTCTTTGAATTGCTTTCCCTTTCTTCTGCCTTCCTCTCCATTTGTTGCATCATTACCATTAACTGTTTAAGATCATCTTGTTTTCCTGTTAATTCCTCATGTATCCTTACCTGATCACCTTGCTGTATTTCCTCCAATTCACCTTCCGGACTACTCGCTACTACTTCCATTTCTTCTTGTTCTACGTGTTTTTCTTCTTCAATCTTCTTGCTTTTCCTTGTAGTTCTTTTATCAGCCATATTTTATTTTAAAATTTTCTAAATGTACCTATCTTTAATTTCCAACCTTTATATTGAATTCTACATCTTTATATTTAGTTGACCAATTTAAACCTTTATAAAATACTTTCGTTATTCTCTTTGATTGTTACTCTATTCTTCTCAAAAGAATTCAATTATGATACGTTCTTTAAATTATGATTGTTTTAGTTCTATCCTGTTTTTGTAAATTAAGAAACAAGATTAATTCATCCTTGTTAATAACAAATTAACCATAAACTTGGTTTATCAGTTACAAATTAAATCTGTTTATTTTTATTTAAAATATCCTGACACTTCTGTCGCAATTAATTAATTAATTATGTTATAAACAAACTGACTAATAATCACACTTTACCCCTCCTTTGTGCGACCTTATTTATATGTTGCTCAACGTGGTTTATTCTATTTTTACTTTTTCTCCACGTTCAGACACCATTATTTTACTATAATATTCAAATATTACAATTGATATCTGCCTTTTATCAAGCCCCACGTTGTCGCGTCATTATTTTTATGCAATAGCGCACCAGGTAAACTATGCCTTAATTCATATAATGTCTTAAGTATCAAATGATAACTGCTTTTAAATCGAGAGCTCTTATTTTTAGGGTGGGTTCATCAAAATCTAGTTTGCTATCAATGATACTTAACGTCAAACTTGACTTTCAAATTAATCAAACCAGGTAAACTGACAACTGTATCTCACACTGACATTTACTACTATTCAAATCACCAATGTAAGTACTAACTAAACTTTATGTTATCACTTTCAAAATTGACAGTTATTCAAAATGCTTTTTCAACTTATCTTAACAAACCTTAATAGCTGCTCATGCTTTCACTGCAAACACCAATCACTACTGGATCCTGTCATCGATAGACTGCAGCACTCAATGTTCAATTCACCAACAGCAACCCCTTTGATGGTCCGTGACTCCTTTCAACTACTCTTGACCTGTCAAACCAACTGCTCAGATCCCTAATTCCAGTCCTAGCTTCTCCTGGATGTTACCGTCACACGATCTACCTCCTGGTAACCTCCTTCTGGCGCCCTTCCGGTCAAATCAACTCCCTTGGTTCCAAAATCCTGTCCTGGTTACTTCTGGATGTCATTGTTCCTGCCGGATGCCACGGCTCCTTCTAGATGTCACCGTCACACGATCCAAGTCCTGGTAAGTTTCTATGCTTTTATAAATTCCAATTGTAACTTTGTTCCCCTTTATGCAGATAAACTGATCTCTCAAGCAGCGTCCACAGAATATCCAAATCAAATAATAAATTGTAAAATACCTCTTCTAATATCTTGTACGTATGAATAAATCCAAATCCCCTCAACTAGTATAATGTCCTGTATTCTATATCCAATTAACTGTATCTGTAGCTTCTCCTCTAACACTTTATGTCACAATATCTTTTCCATTTTAAATATTTCACTTTATTTTACGTCGTAGATTTGTTTTCAGCCTTTGTTTAATTTGTTATCACCAAAATTAGACAAATTAAGGCAGAGATTCTATTTTTATTACGCCAAAATTATTATAGCCAAAGTACATACATGCTTTCTTGAGTTGTTTTATGTAACTGTTTTTTTAAACAAACTTTTTATATCTATTAGAGACAATTCTTAATGCACACTTCCTATTTTTTTTCTAAATAATGCTATATACAGAATTTTCTTAACAAATACATTTCTCAATGTTACCTTTGTTTATTTTTATAAATATTAAATACAACCATTAAGTTTAATCCATTCCAATATCCAGTATCTTTTACTTTCATTATTTTTATTCAAAACTTTATACCCATCAAGATTCAATTATTATAGCTGTCCAACTTTATTAGTTCGTTTTAAATATTTCTTTCATATGCTTTAATTTCCTGCATCATGTATCATAACAATATATTTTCAAAATTTACGCAAGCATACCCGTTAAAAATCAAGAAATGCCATAGATATCTTAGACCAACTAGTTACTTTCATATCAATATTTGGCGCCCTTGTACAATTGTCGCTGACAATGAATTTAACATTCAACCAATTAAAAATTTACTTGAACAGCATAAAATATTTATTCATATCACTACTCCCTACAATCATAATTCCAATTCACCTGTCGAACGAGTACACTCTACCCTAATAGAACATTACCGATTACACTGGCCGACAAAACATAAACATAAAGCTGAATAGCATATTACAGTAGAATGAGCCTATCTAAATACGAAAATAGCAAAAAAAAATTTGTAACACGTAAGGTTTTCTTGTTACATTAAATAAAGTACATGTAGAACAGTACCATCTATTATTTATTGAAAAATTATTTTACAAGTTGTTTAACCCTGTATATCGACTATACTTATAATTTATAATAGGTTAACATCTAATAAAAACGTAACATCAGAAATATTTATTTGAAACACACTAATTCTATTTTTTCCGTTTATGGGAATTCACATCTTCTCTCTTGAAAAACCAACAGTAATCACCCATCATGGCTGGATCCCATCGTCCTTGGTAACGAATTTCCATTGTCCTAATATCTTGATGGAATCTTTCACCCTGCTCGTCGCTGACAGCGCCCAAATTTTCAGGAAAAAATGGTAAATGGAATGGAGAAAGTGAATTTTTAACGACATTCGGCAACCAAGCAATTTGTAGGAGTCTAAAAGTTCATTAACTAGTGTTTCATAGTTTGCATCCATATTGTTGCCTAAAAATCTCCTCACTACACTTACAAATGAGTTGCAGGCTCTAAGTTCTTGTGTGGTGAGCTTTTCTATAAAATTAACATCGTCCAGCAATTTTCTAATTTGTGGCCAATAAAAATGCCTTCTTTTAATTTGGCGTCACTCAATTGGGAAAGACTAGTCTTAGGTATTTAAATCCTTCACCCTCTTTATTCATAGCCTTCACAAAGTTTTTCATCAATCCAAGTTTAATGTGAAGAGGAGGCAAAAGGACATCTTTTAGATCTACAAGGGGCACATACTTAACATTTTGAGATCCGGTTGAAATTCAACCCTTTCCGGCCAAGTTTTCGTTACGTAATGTTCATTCACTGCACGACTGTCCCACAAACAAAGAAAACAGCAATATTTTGTAAATCCTCCTTGAAGTCCCACTAAAATTGCTATAACTTTTAAATCCCCACATATCTGCCATTTGTACCGGTTGTAGTTTATTTTATCTAAAAGGATGAGCATATTTTCATAGGTTTCTTTCATTGTCACTGAATGGGCAACTGGTATAGATGGTTTTAAATTCCCATTATGTAATAACACAGCTTTTAAACTATATTTCGATGAGTCTATGAATAGTCGCCATTCAGAGGGAGAATGCTCGATATTGAGTTCCTGCATTAAACCGTCGATATCACTACACGCACATAAAGAATTTTCCATATTGTAAAATGCAGAAAATGTAGCATTTCTTTTCCTAAAAGTCGTAATTTTTGTTTCTTTGGCTAGTAAGTTCCGCTCCTTAAGACGGGAACTAAGAAGTTCTGACTGTTGCTTTGACAACCCCAAATCACGTACTAAATCATTTAACTCACTTTGGACAATCAAATGTGGCTCGCCGGAACTGGGACCCGGTGTAAAAGTGTGGTCGGTACACTGTTCTTCGGAGCAGCTGCCTGATGATGCGTTATTATCTTCCAAAACAATGTCTTGCCAATCTAAAGGCGCAGTCGGTATTGGTAAGTCGGAATTGTGAGGAACAGGTCTTATGGCTGAAGGCAAATTCGGATATTGGATCTTGCTCTTTTCTTTTCTGGAATAACCTTCAGTCTTTGTCATGCAAAAATAGCAATCGTCTAAATGATTGGTAGGTTCTCGCCATACCATTGGAATTGCAAAAGGCATACTTTTTCTCTTCCCTTTCATCCACTGTACCAATAACACGCTACAGCTGACACAGCACACATGAGGAGCCCAGTGCTTGTCTTGATCTCCGATTGAAACACCAAAATACAAAAAATAGGCTTTTTTCACATTTTCCGAAAATGATCTTGCTTGTGACTTTACCAGAAATTCTCCACAAATATAACAAAACTCGTCAGGGGAATTTTTGCAACTGCGGCGCGTTTGACTTGACATTTTCGCCGTTGAAAAAGTTATATTAACTACACAGACCACTCAATACGAAACTGAACAGAAGACTGAATAAGAGAATAAGTTTAATGTTGCAAAAAATCCGTTTTAGGTTATCTTTCGGTTTTAAAGTGCACCCCTTTTAAATGGCCCCTCATAAAATTTACTACCTGCCAATATAAAAGGGTCCAATGAGCCCATTGAAAAATGGTACGTATTAGGGCTCTATGAATATTTTTTCTAAAATTAGAAAGGTATTAGCATTGTAAAAATAATGGGCTGGACTGTGTTACAAAAATCGTGTCGGCCAGTGTTATTAAAACAACAATTCCCGAATGAACCACCTACTAAATGAATTCAATATTCTTTGATAGGATACAACAATTCCATACATTCTAACTTGAAATATACACCCCATGAAATTCTATATGGACATACTGAAACAAGATACCCATTTGACATCGATTTTGGTAAACATTACATTGAAACTTACGTTAACGACCACCAGGACAAACTTCATAAATTATACCAGCAATTAACTGAAAAACAAGCCGTTACCAAAGAAACGCGAATTGAAAAAGCTAATATAAAAAGAAATCCCCATACTTTCAAAATAAACGACAAAGTGTTTGTAAGAAACACGCGATCCCCAGGAAATAAATCCCAACAACGATATTTAGGACCTTACACAATTACAAAAATTACTAATCACGAAACATGTTTCCTAAAACCTAACGATCCCGACAAAATTATTAAACGACATCTAAATGAATTACTCCCGTTTGCAGATGCATCACCATCACCTGTTGCATCATCGCATTTTTAGCAGAAATTACCATAACGGACATCAACGATAACCCCGGACTTGACCCCCTGAATAAAGGTAAAGCATGTCTCGAAGAAAGCACTTGAACTTTATATAAAATACTTAATTATTCCCCTATGATATCTAATTATTTAACCTTAAGAGACAAAATTTGAAGGTAATCACTTTGCTTACCGATAAATCACAATAAAACTTTGTTTGCACCGAAACATCGATGGAAGAGGATTATACTCGCTTCAATCATAACAATCAATTGCAAATCCTACAAAATTATTTAATGAAAGCCGATAAATTACTCGATCAATTATTTTCTGAACGAAAACCGCGAACTAAAAGAGCTGCAATCGACGCCCTTGGAAGTTTAATAAAATTTGTTACCGGAAATCTTGATGCTTCAGACCGTCAAAAATTCGAAAATCAAATAAATATCCTAACAAAATCTACTGACCAACAAAAAATTATATTACTTGAACTAGCATAGATCCTAAATGACACCATTCAAATATTTTCAGACAATATATTTAAATAGAATATCAGAAAACCCTCAACGAAAATTTAAATAAATTAATATTGGACACATTTAAAATTAAATAATATTTTAGGAACCCTAACAACTAATACTTTTTATTAGACCAATCAATACAATCCCTTCAATTATTTATTAATGCCTGGACTAGTCTTGAAACATCGCTTACGTTTGCGCAAAACCAACAATTACACATATCGCTTATTGACAACGAGAACCTTTTGAACGCACTTACTAACGTATCTCAAAATTTAATCGAACTCCAACTACACAAACAAAAATCTTTATCCTTACCCTATCCTGTTAATCATCAAACACTGCATCTTTATTATTCAATTAAAAATCTATCAAAAAACTGAAACTTTAACATTCATTTATGAAATACCTTTAATAAAACCATTTACAGAATATCGATATATTCAATTAATACCAATCTCCGCCTATAACGAATACGAATATTTTCAAATTACTATTCCGACATATCGAAATATTCTCTTCACTACAGAATCTAGTATTCCCCTAGAAATGAATCATTGTCAAAAATTTACTAATCATAATTTTTGCCAACAACCGCATCATTTTTCTATCCCTAATGAAAAGTTATGTGAAACGCAGTTACTAGCCTTCGCTATAAATCAAACTTGTAAACCTTACTTCTTTCATTTAATAATTATAAAATTTCGTAGTAGACAAATCTACATGGATTTAAGTTGCCCTAATAAAACAATTATCGATCTAAAATGTCCTAAATTTAATGAAAGAAAAACGATCACCGGATCTTCTTTAGTTCGACTAACTGACGATTGCTTCATAATTATAAATCAACAATAAATTTTATTACTGAAAATGTCACAATTTCTAAAATAAATTTAACTTCTGTAAATACACATATGTTACAAGAAAACCAATTTAAATTACACGCGCATAAGCACACATTAATAATATTACGTTTTTACGTTCGGGCTATTTAAAAATTATTCGACGCTTCTTGGATTAATTTTTATTTACAATGATTAATTACGATTATTTACAAACACACGAATTATCAAGGCAGAACACAAATTACTTAAACTAACGAACTATTTCTAACAACGATACATTTATTTATTTATATTGCACTTAACAGTAATGATTTATATGGTTATATTTATTTGTTATTTATTTCACTAGAGTTATATACACACGATCTACTTATATTACGCGCTTCGAGCCTGATGAGAACTGGATGAGAACTGCCCGCTATTCCCGCTCGCGAGTATTTATATCTCACGAGTCATTCTAGAACAATCGAGACTTTGCTCGCTTGTTCCGGCAAGCGCATGACGCATCGCGTATGTTGACCTCGAGCGCGTTCTCGAAAGCGTGAGTCATTCGTTGCACGTCGCTCCATTCTTGAAGTCTGGAACGCTGTGAGTCATATGTCCGCTGTGGCTCGGCCCAAGTTCGTTACACTGCCCCCGCCTTAGGTCGTTCTGTCCCAGAACGAGTTGCGTCGGGTGCCTGTCCTCTCGCCCTTGTGGGAATTCGATGGCAGTATTTGCAGGCGATGTCCTTCTTACACGTGGACTGGCTGAAGAAGCAGCAGTCCACCATGGGCTCAATGCTTCGCAACGGCTGTAACAGCAGACCTGGAACTGGACGCCGGTTGTCTCTTGTACTGCCGATCGGTAGGCCATTGGGAACAGGTGAATGCACTGGTCCCAGTCACGCTGATGCTCGGAAACCCCCTTGGACAGATGCTTCCCCATGGTTCGAGCCATCCTTTCCACCATGCTGTCCAATTAAGGATGGAGGGCAGTGGTCCGTGTCTTACGTATCCCCAGTAGCTTGCAGACGTTCTGGAGCAGTCCAGACTCGAAATTCCGGCCCTGGTCGGAATGTAACTCCAAGGGGACTCCAAAACGGCTGAAGCACTCCATCATTAGAACATCAGCGACCGGCCTCTTGATTCGGAAGGGTGTACGTTTCGGGCCACTTGGCGAAGTAGCCCATGCACACCAGGATGTATTTATTTCCCGCTTGGGTTTCGGAGCATGGTCCGGCGACGGCCATGGCTATCCCCTCGAACGAACCACCGACGTTGTACTGCCACATAAGAGCTCTACGTCTTCCAACCGGTCCGTTTCCTGTAGCGCAGGCTTCGCACCTCCCGCACCACTCTCGGACGTCATCTTTGCAGCTCGCCCAGTAGAACCTTTCTCGGACCTTCTGCAACGTCTTCTTCAATTTAAAGTGTCCCCCAGAGGAGCCATCATGCAGGTGGCGCAGAACCTTGGCCACTCTACTCCTTGGGACCATCGACTGTGATCTCGTTGCCCTACCGTCCTCATCTTCCAAGATTCTGGTCAGGACGTTGTTGTTCAGCTGCAAGGAGTCCCATTGCGCCCAATAAGTCTTCACCGTTGGGCTGGCGGCGGAGACCTCCTGCCAGTTAGGTCGACGGCCATCTTGCTTCCAGGCTATAACCGCGCCTAAGTCGGGGTCGTTCTCCTGGCTGCTCTGCAACTCGTCTGGCTCCCACGAGTCGTCGACTACAGTGGTACGATCAATGGGTACCGCACGACTCTCCAGTTTCGAATAGTGGCCGCAGTCCGCAGGGCGGGGCCTCCTGGATAACGCATCGGCGTTGCGGTGAGCTACGCCAGGTCGATGATTTATTTCAAAGTCGTACTCTTGTAGGCGCTCGATCCACCTAGCCACCTGTCCTTCAGGGTTCTTGAACTGCAGTAGCCATCTTAGAGCAGCATGGTCGGTCCTCAGCCAGACTTCTGCCAAACTCGAATGATTTATGTTTTAGTACGTCAGTAGGGCCGCTGTGATGTTCTCCGCACTCGAAGATGTCTTGGTACCGGGCCACCAGATCTTCGATCTTCTTCCGTTCTTGTTGGCTCATGCCCCTTCCCAGGATTGTGTTCCTCCTGGCGGTTGCTAGTTCTCTGCTGATGTTCATCATCCTTACTGGGACCCCAAGCCCAGTCTTTACCAACGTCTTCCCAACCAGGATACGATGAGTGAGCTCCTTGCCACCATCGGGCTCGACCACCCGCACCACGTTGCCCCGGAGATCGCCATCCAGGTATGCATCCAGGACCCTCTCGGTTCGTCCCTACAGAGTAACATCTTCCGCTCATACCACTTGTACCGCGATCTCTCCTCTTCGGTGTCGGGAAAGCTCCTCCCCACCCACGTGCAACTTGCCGCGTCCCAGATCCAAAGCGCACTCACACTTATCCATAACATCCATTCCCAGGATGCACTCGTCCGTAATGTCAGCATAATCGGGCTCAACCACGCGCACCACGTTGTCCCGGAGATCGCCATCCAGGTATGCATCCACGACCCTTCCGGTTCGTCCCTGCAGAGTAACATCTTCCGCCCATACCACTTGTACCGCGATCTCTCCTCTTGGGTGTCGGGAAAGCTCCTCCCCATCCACGTGCAACTTGCCGCGTCCCCGGTCCAAAGCGCACTCACACTTATCCATAACATCCATTCCCAGGACGCACTCGTCCGCAATGTCAGCAATCAGGTCCCGATGGTTGAGGGTTTGATTCCCAATCTTCAAATCAGTTTCCCCATGTTTGGTCACTGCGCAACCCGTGGCAGTGCGAAGGCGTGTCTTGTTGTGCGGTAGCTGACCGTCGTCTCTTACTACTTCGGACCTGGCGATGGACTTCGTCGCACCAGTATCCAACAGCAAAAACCGAACTCTTCCATCCTCTTCTTCAGGTTTTTGGACTACTTTCTCTTGCGCGGCTTTCAGCTCTTCCTGCCCGGCTTTCAACTCTTCCTGTGCTTTCTGCCCGGCTTTCGGCTGTTCCCCACGCTCATTTTTAAGATCCTCTAGTCCTTTTAAGATCCTCTTTCGGCCGGCTCTCACTTCTTCCTTAAGTTCATCCTTGAGGTCTTCTTGAGTGATTTTTAGCTCTTCTTTAAGATCCTCTTGTGCTTCTTCTGCCTTCTTTCGGCCGGCTTTCAATTTCTCGAGTTTTTGAGCTACTTTTTCTTACTCGGCCTTCAACTCTTCCTTAAGTACTTTCGCGGCTTTCCGCCGTTCCTTCAGCTTATCATTAAGGTCCTCCAACGCGGTTTTCCGCTCTTCCTTAAGTACTTCCTGGCCGGCCTTTTTCTCAAGATCCTCTAGCGTTTTTTCTGCCTCCTCTGCCTCGTCCCGGTTAACTTGTATCAGTTGCAAAAGCCGGCTTAATTGGGCTTCCATCTTAGATCTCGTCAAAGGCATCCCCACTATACACTTAAATTGATTTATCCGACCGTCGTATTCTCGCCACTTGTTAAACAATCTATTTATTTAATGTTTGTTCAATAATTCTTTTATAGCCTCTGGTACAACGCCGCACACCTGACACCACTGGTACGTTTTTACGTTCGGGCTATTTAAAAAATTATTCGACGCTTCTTGGATTAAACATTTATTTACAATGATTAATTACGATTATTTACACCCACACGAATTATCAAGGCAGAACACAAAGTACTTAAACTAACAAACTATTTCTAACAACGATACATTTATTTAAGTATTTATATTGCACTTAATTGTAATGATTTATATGGTTATATTTATTTGTTATTTATTTCACTAGAGTTATATACCCATGGTCTATTTATATTACGCCCTTCGAGCTTGATGAGAACTGGATGAGAACTGCCGGCTATTCCCGCTCGCGAGTATTTATATCTCACGAATGAGTCATTCTAGAACAATCGAGACTTTGCTGGCTTGTTCCGGCAAGCGCATGACGCATCGCGTATGTTGACCTCGAGCGCGTTCTCGAAAGCGTGAGTCATTCGTTGCACCTGGCTCCATTCTCGAAGTCTGGAACGCTGTGAGTCATATGTCCGCAGCGGCTCGGCCCAAGTTCGTTACAATAAGAAATGTTGAATCTCAATTTAACTTGCATTTATCGCTTATATCCTTAATCTTAATTATTGTATTCATAATAGTCATAGTGGCCTCTATTACATATATTTATAAATGTAAGTGTAATTCCTTCACTGATAAGTTACGACGATTAATCAGAGAAACGGACAATGCTAATTGTGTTCCGCTAGTGCAAATTCAATCATAGGAAAAATACTTTGCTTCACAGGTATTTTCCGCTCTCAGAGGGGAGAAATTATGCGTGATGACCTTGTATGCACGTGCTTGATAACAGCCCAGTCATATCACTGATGAGTCGGCTGCTGTCTTCCGCTGTATTATCTTATCTAAGTTTATATAAGTTAGTTGTTCATATTATTTCGTTAGTCTTGTTAGCATCCTGCATCCAGTATTGTAAAACGCCGCTCGCTCCTAGCAAGCTCCGTCATTGTTTCCTCATTTCGATTAATAAAGTTTTATTGAATTAATAAAGTTTTTTAAAAAGTCGAAACGACGTTAAACCGAGTTAACTTTTGCGCGCCACTCATTTCCCTGTAATATTATCAACCAGCGTGAAATTTGTGCATTATGCATATTTGGCAATTTACACCTGCAGCGGCTCATCACGACGAGTTCTTTCAGTTGGCCTTCAGAGTTCAGACGTTGATAATCAATGTGCTTCTGTTTTTTGTTTAGTCAATAGTTCCAGTGTTTATTGCTTATATTTATAACTGTGATGTGCATGTGCATGGAACATAAATAACATGACAACGCGAAGTAGTTTAAAGTGCGAAATACTTGGTATAATTTGCGTATTTAATGATCGCGTTTTGCCAACTGATAGCGATATTGTAAAATGTTTTTTCAACGACTGACATCGAAAGTAGATTTTTCTCCCTGTCATTTGACAACAGAAAGTTGACATTTGCCGCTGAGCGTGCGTTTTCACCACTTTGCCGCTCGCCGAGCGTTTTGGGTTTCCGCGTGAACAAAATAGGTAGCCACGTCCGAATGTTTCCTTGACAATGCCCGTCATTTGTCGAAATAATCGAGTCAAATGTCTAATAGACTGCGCGAGTAATGTTAACTTGATTGTCAATTAATATTTTCAATCAAATGAAATATGATATTTTCCATTAATAATATGCTCAGTCGTCGAAAATAGTATATTAAAGTACGAGTGGATAACAAGGTCTTTAAAACACGCGCGATTTTTCGAGCACGACGGCGTAGCCGGAGTGCTCGAAATAGAGCAAGTGTTTTAAAGACCAGTTATCCACGAATACTTTACGCTATTTTTTATTATACCTCCAATACTGGCAATAAATTACGCACTCAAAACTTAGTAATAATTTTTGTCGTGATAAATCGAGAGGGCATAATAATATTGCTACTATAGTTACGAGAATTATTTACGTTTTTGTCGCGTCCATGTCCGTTGTTGCATTCAGTCGTTTCCTTGACAACCTTTAAAGCTCGGCGAGCTTTAATCGCCTGCTTTCGCACGCTCAGACGTGCTTTAAACGGCGATTCTGATGCAGGTATAATAAAAAATAGTATGTATATTTCGAGCTAAAAGTGCGCTTGCCGCTTTTGCATGATTGCTGGTTTCGGCTTTGCCTCAACCAGCAATATTCATGCACAAGCGGCAAGAATGCACTTTCAGCTCTTAACATACAATATACTATTCTGTTTATTCGTAATGAACTAAAATCGTGTAATAATAAGGATCCACCCATCGCTGACGTTTAGAAAATTGTGGCAACAAAGGTAGAACAGGTTTGGATGAAAGCTTCTATTCCAATCTTAGCACGCAAACGCATTCTGGACTTGATTAAAAATGCCTATAAAAAGTACCAAAATCTTATGCGGTACCCAGCAACTCAAAAATCATCCGAGACCTACAAAGCACATGTGTGCAAATTTCGAAAAGAGTACGACAAGTTATTTGATATAGCAGCATGCAAGTGCAACTTTTCTTGGTGTATATGTAACAAAATAAAAAAAGTTCCTGAAAAAAAGCGAGTGTTTCTCAAGGATCAGCGATTTGATCGCAAAATGGCAATAGGATCGGTCGACATTGCATCTTCTACTGCATTACAAAAATATATAGAAAGAAAAGCGAAGGAAACTGCAAGAGAACAAAATTATAAAGCAAATGTGAAAGAACTGCCTACTTGTGATTTCAGTTTTCGTAGCAGCTGTTCCAGCACTAGTTCTACTAGTAGTGTAGATAAAATGAATGAAGATTTTTCTCCTCCGTTATTTATGGATCCAAACCAACCACCGACATCGAAGAATACCAGTTCCTCACAACTGAGAATTCGTTTGCCAAGTTTAGCATCAGCGTTTGATAGAACAGGAGTGTCAGACCGTTCGGCAGCAATTATAGCATCGGCAGTTTTAAAAGATGTAGTACTTATGACTACATCAGATAAATCAAAAGTAATTGATCGAATGGAGGTGAGAAGACATCGTCCTGCCCATAGGCGTGATTTGCAGACGCATAAAGGAACATTTTCAGCTATAATATCCCAAGGACAGCGATAATTACGAAATAATTTTATTGCAGTTTCCGAAAGCGCGTTGCTTGGAAACAGCCCGCCGCCGCTGGCGTGCTTGAAGAAGTTGTAATAAAATTATAAGTATTTATCAATGGTTGAGGGATATTCGGTTAGACAATGTTTGCTCTTGAAACTATTTATTTACATTTATTTAGTGAAAGTGCAATTATGAAAAGAATATGACATCTTAAAATACTTCATTGCAAAAATGTCAAAAATTTGACGTAACATAGCAACCCGAACTGACCGCTGTACACAAAGTGATAACAACCCATGGGCAGTTTGCAATGTAAGGGTTAATTTCATTGGATCACTAGTTTCACAAAAAATTGTCACTCTAAAAGTTTATTTTTTTGGTGGACGAAAAGATAAGACTGTCTTGCAACAGAAAAAAGGGAATAAGTCTTATCGCCGAGTAGTAACAGAGGAACACGTTGCAATAATCGAAGAACCCGGATCAAAATACATAGGACATGTTTCCCCTGGATAGGGATCTGCTGCAAATATTATAAAGAGTATAAAAACGTTTGTCCTGAAAAATAATATTAATACTTCAAATATTACTGCTGCAATTGGTTGTGATGGGACAGCAGTAAACACTGGTGCGCAAGGAGGTATTATAAGAAAGCTAGAAGAAGAGTATAGCAGACCATTACAGTGGCTAATATGTATGTTTCATGCTAATTAACTGCCTCTATGCCATCTATTACAAGAGATAGATGGACGTACCACTGGACCTTCTGGATTTTTGGGCCCAATAGGAAAAATGTTACGGTTATGCCAAATAAAAACGACCACCATTTTAACATTCTATGTCATTTTCATAAATTTTGGTAAATCAGGCTTTTACTTGACAGTACCTTGACAATTTCAATTGTTAATATGTCATTTGTAATTTTTGTTTCTTAGGTGATTTAATACCAATGCACAATAGAGTAAACTACTGCCCGGTTTTATTTGGCCGTAACTGTACAACACTGTAAAGAAATGAACGTAATCGACTTTGCTGCTATAGAAAACAATTTACCAATATTATGGCAACCGATCCTAGCACCGATCAAAAATATTTGTATCAAATGTGCCAAGAGGTAGCTGCTGGAGAATGTCCAAATAATTTAGCTTTAAGAAAGCCTGGAAAGATTGAAACAATTTTTTTGGCTCCGCTTAATTTTTTCGCCGTTTACCAAATTATTTCAGACCTAACCTGTATATTTTTATTTGAATTATAATCCATTGCATTTCGAATTCCTAAATTTTCCAAACCAGCGCATTTTGTACTTGCATTGAGTTGCACGGTGCACTTTTGACCCGCTATATCTGTTATCACTGGCTGTAGGAATGCGAACTTGCATTTTGAAGCGAACGTTTCGGGCCCGGCACTTGTATTTAGCCTCGGCCGACGCGTTTCGCGCCGTCGAGGTTTGATTTTTAAATAAGTCAAAAGTACATGCGCTCAACCAATTTTTACAAGCATTTTGTTTCCAAGAGCTGCTATTTTGATTCAGGTACGATGGGTTTTTCTTTCTGTTATCCTCATATTAATTGCATTTCTTTAGCTTTTTACCAGGAATTATTTTCACCTGGAATTCTCAAATTGCACATGGGATTAACCATTGGAGTCCCGTTTCCTGTCCTAATTCGAAACGAACACCTGCTATTTTCTGCATCGCTTCTGCACCCATGTTGCGTAAGGCTGATTCCTTGCTGTATGCGGGTTACCAGTGATAGCAGCTCCCAATTAGCGTTTACACCCTAAACTTGTGGGGGCCTAGGTCAGTTGGTTCGTTTTTTTTATTAGAACGCCAATCGAGGACGGGTTATGTACCTACCAAGTTGATCTTGTGCTGGTGATGCCGGATGCTAAATTTATTACTAACATAATAGTTCATTCACTCAGTAAAGTTAATAAAAGATAGCATTTAAAACTATTGAATTTTTATGTGTACTTTATACTTTTTTGTAAAAGGAGCAACAGCGATATGCATATCTCTAGATTTATTTTGCCATTTCAAGTAATTTAACGACCCAAAAAGGGTTTTTTTTGTGGTAATGAGTGTGGCCACCTTCAATTAGTTTTGGCTGCATAGTGTAGCAAACATATTCAAATATTTTATGAATTACATAGATTACATTTGGTGATTACCAATTTATTCTGCCTTTAATAAATTATGATTACTTGTAGTTAATTATATTATTCGAAATCATCTGATTTCTGGCGCCCATATTTTTTAAAGACTGCAGGGTACACAGCTGGTGGTTTGAATCCACGACCTTATCGCCGAATTTGAGCTAGTTCGGCCTGCGCGGTAAGTGAAAATATTTAGAGCTTCTGTGTAGTACATACTTTAAGGAGGTTAATCTGCAATTTTTACTACCACTGATTATCTTATGAAATTATTCGCAGGTCAGCTTCTTTATTGTAACAATGTAACGTTTCACTCCGAATTAAGCGCGATCAAAATTAATTTAAAATTAATAGCGCTTAATTTTCGTCTAGGCCAACAATGAATGTTACAACAATGGAAATTTTTCAAAGCGCTCGAACTGGCAAGATTAGCGATCGACGCGAGCGGTACGGAGAATCGATCGCGGCGCACTCCTTCCAGAATGCACGATTAATCCCGAGAGTCGATCGCCGTGTTTAAAACCAAATTCGAGCAGCGGACTCGAGATCGTCAGCAGAAACTAACCCGGCCTCCTGCCGCCTTCAGCGGCTTCGGCCGCGGAAGATCCCGCGTCTCCGAAACCAGCTAGACCGACCTAAATTAACCAGGGCCTTCAGCCAAACTCAGACCAGAAACCGACCTGAAGAATTCGATCTAATAACTCGATTTCTTCCAGGTACCTTCCTATATAAACGTATTTCTGGACTAGGACTGCGTTTATTAGGATTTATTTGTAAATCAAAAACGATAAGTTTATTCCGCACAACTCTGGGAATCGGATTGTGCAAGTTTTATTCTCACAATTTTGTCAAGTTTGTCACGACCGTCCGCATATGAATTGAGCTTATATTTGGGTTATCGAAATAGTTTGATTTCGTGGGCGAGCGATCCAGGTAATCTTACAGAACGAATAAATCACAATTGAACTTGGCTGGAATATCGGCGAGTTTCAACTGAGTTTATTCCGTAGGAATAAAGCTAGCATTCAAATATAACATCTACGAACACTGAAATAACAATAATCTCAAATTCAGTCAAGTCGCAAAACACCTGTCAGAGTACATCCGAGTACATTAAAGTAAAGTCAGTTTGAATCACAGAGTTGAAAATTACAAAACCAGTCCCATATTTTACGCGGGATTAGACAAAGTATTACAAAACTCCTAACACCTAGGGAGAACCATGTCCAAACCCCATATCCTATCCATTACCATCATTAATCCCACCCTTATCCTATCCCCATCCTCCAACCCGTCTAGCCAGCGTGGAGGATTATGGCTACTTACCCCCAACTATGGCGAATTTGAAAACACGTGGAATTGGACCCCAGGTGGGTAGACCCTTTGAGGGTAAATCCCACGCCTCGAAAAAGGCCAGCCTCACGGATTCTGGGGGAGGCAAAAATTCGTTGTTCAAACACCAGAAATGTCATACTGTAAAAATCCGAGCAATAACATATAACATCCGCACTATGAGGACTAACGACCACTTGGAAGAATTAAATGAAGAATTAACTAATATCAAATGGGAGATTTGCGGTCTTTGTGAGACTAGATTACCGGAAGAAAAATGTACAACACTAAAGACAGGCCATTTATTGTATCAAAACAATTCAGACGAAAACCCACACCTGGGAGGAGTAGCTATCATGGTACATAGGAAAATCAAGCATTTAGTGACTAAGATGAAAGCTGTATCGCCAAGAGTAATATATACAGTCTTACAGATATCGCAAAGATACAGCGTACAGTTAATACAAGTCTATGCACCCACAAGCAATTCAAGTGACGAGAAAATAGAACAACTTTATGAGGATATATCCCAAGCTTTAAAAGCGGAAAACGCCCACTACAAAATTATAATGGGCGATTTTAACGCCAAAATAGGAAAAGAAAATATTACGAATAGCCAATATAGAGGACGTTTTGGACTTGGAACTACTAATGAGCGAGGGGAGATGTTATTAAATTACTTGCACAGTGAAAAGTTATATTGCATGAATACATTCTTCCAGAAACAGGCAAAGAGGCGATGGACATGGCGAAGCCCAGATCAAACAACTAGAAATGAAATTGACTATATATTAACTAACAAGAGAAACATAATCAATGATGTAACAGTTTTAAACCGCCTAGACACCGGTAGTGACCACAGACCACTCAGAGCAAAAATAGAGATAAACACCAAAATTGAAAGAACTAAATTAATACAGCAACATAAAGTTCCTACAAACGAAATGCTGAAAGAAAATTCCCATAAATACCAACTCAAACTCGACAAAAAATTATCCGATGTTCAAAGCATGAAAACCATGAATATCAACGAACTAGAAGGAAAAATAAGAAACGATATCAGGACAGCAACGAAAAAGACTTGCTATTCACACAAAAATAAAAATAAAAATGATAAATTAAAACGAGATACTAAAGAACTCATGAGACAAAGAAGAAATATGACTAAAGGAACACCCGAATATGTACAACTAAATAAAACTATCAGAAAGAAAATTAAAGGGGACATCAGAGATTTTAACACAGAACTAATAAATTCAATCATTGAGAAGAATAAGAACATGAAAATTATGAAAACAGTTAATGCTAAGGGAAGAATGAGAATACATCAGTTGAAGGATATAAATAGAAACATCAAAGAGGACGCAACGGAAATCAGAGAGATAGTAGAAACATTTTACAAAGAGCTCTACTCGCAAGTAAACAACGAGCCTCCAACGGCAACCGCAGTACACGTAATGAACGTAGGCTCAGAAGAACTGCCTATCATTACCATTGACGAAATGCGACTAGCTCTATCCCATATGAAAAAAGGCAAAACACCAGGTGAAGATGGTATCTCTATCGAAATGATAATACACGGAGGATTGGCCACTATAGAATCTATGAGATTATTGCTCAATAAATGCATTGAAGAGGGAACGATCCCAGACACATGGCAAAACGCTCAAGTTGTCTTATTGCACAAAAAAGGCGATAAATTGAAATTAGATAACTACCGCCCTATAAGTATACTACCCCACCCGTACAAACTGCTCACTAAAATTATCACCAACAGACTCGCAAATAAATTTGACGACTACCAACCGTCAGAACAAGCGGGTTTTCGGAAGGGTCACAGCACTATTGATCACATACAATCGGTACGATTACTCGTAGAAAAATGCAATGAATACAACGTTCCAATCCATCTTGCGTTTGTTGACTACAACAAGGCTTTTGACTCCATAGAACTTTGGGCAATCTTCAGGGCCATGAACAATGCCAGAATAGACTCCAGGTACAGAAACTTACTCCAAAATATATATAATAAAGCGACAATGGAAGTTCATATCACAGAAACTTCCAAAACTAATAAAATATCAATGGAACGAGGAGTGAGGCAGGGTGACACTATCTCTCCTAAATTATTCACCCTTGTCTTGGAGGATATATTTAAAACACTCAACTGGGAAAAAAAGGGAATAAAAATTGACGGCAGATATTTAAGCCATCTCCGCTTTGCCGACGATATCGTACTCTTTAGCCAAGACATCGAGGAACTGCAGGAAATGTTATGCGAACTTGAGGCGAGATCAGGTGATTGTGGCTTACAGATGAATCTCAATAAGACCAAAATAATGACCCCAGAAGATGTAATCATCTCAGTGAACAACAATATAATAAACAGAACAGACGAATACATCTACCTTGGACACAAGATCACACTCGGCAAAGCAAATCAAACCGCAGAAATAAGTAGACGCATAAGAATGACCTGGGCAGCAGTCGGAAAACTAGGGCATGTAATGAAAAATCAAAGCATACCAATAAATTTAAAGAAAAAAGTGTTTAATACTTGCGTTTTACCGGTAATGACTTATGCAATGGAAACTATGGCACTAACCATCAAATCTGCTAAAAACCTTAGAGTAACTCAACGAGCCATAGAAAGGTTGATGCTGGGAGTAAGCCTGAGAGACCATATTCCAAACGAAGTTATTAGGAAAAGAACAAAGGTAGAAGACGTCGTCGAATATATTGCAAAGCAGAAATGGAACTGGGCCGGGCATATCGCACGACAAGACGACTCCAGATGGTCAAAATGCATCCTACAATGGAGGCCACGCTTAAACAAACGCAGCGTGGGCAGACCACCAAGACGCTGGCACGATGATTTAAAAGAAACAGCAGGCAGTCAATGGTTACAGCTGGCGCAAGACAGAGAGCAATGGAAAAAGAAAGGGGAGGCCTATACCCAGGAGTGGGTGGTAAAAGGCTGTTAAAGAAGAAGAAGAAGATTACAAAAGTCAAAACTCACCGCCCCTGTTAAAATATTTATGATGTGTGGATGACCTCCGCACATGTCGGAGTGTAGATAACATTAGAAAGAATTCGACCTCAGGACAAAGGCTAAATGCACATCCTGACTATCACCAGAACGTGCACTTGCATAGATATTAACACAGATTAAACAACTCGTAGTTTCAATCAACTCACTTTATAGTTGAAGTAATTTCGAATCTCCCGTTTATTTACATCAGTACTAAACAGTCGTTTTTAATTTGTTTTGGGATTACAGGACTGCCAACTTAAACGTGAGAACCCTCGATTGTTCAACAACCTGGCGTCGTGAACACCACGGTCCTACACTGGTGTGAGAAGGGCAGCCTACCCATCCCGGATTAAAGCAAAACAAATCATCTTGTACATAATTCAATATATAATTTATTTTTAAGTTATTACGTGTATGTAATAGGGAATAAATGTTTCTGTTAAATCTTGTTCTTTTAAGTCAGTCAGAGTAATAGCCAACCGAACCCTCGCCCATACTAGAGCTACCATTTATAAAAGGCATAATTGATAATGCTACAGAGGCACTTTCCAAATTATATATAAACCTGAAACTATTACGAAGCCCGCTAGCATTGCAACAAGATGTCCCAAGCGGCTAGCTCAGTAAGTAGTAAACCTTTTTATATTGCCCAAGTAGGTGTCAAAAACGCAAGTATGGCAGCCGAACTGCGGTTAGAAATATTAACGGCGGCTTTGGAAAATTGTTACTAAATTTAAATATATTTTTTTAAAGCGGCAAGGCTAATTTTCGTTGTAATCCAGAGACAAGGTCCCTAAAAAATGTGCCATACTTTTCATTTCTGACAAATAGCGTAACTCGATATATAAACAGTAATAGTCGATCCTTTCATAATTCTCCAATGTTAATTTCCTCATGTCTTATATTCTGCAAGACATACTGTGTATTAATGTCTTTATTGGTAGTTTTCAGTTCCAAAATTCAGAGGACTTCCCATTGGTTATTTCCAGAGAGCTCCGCTATTTCCTGTCAGGCTGCTGCACCGAGATTCATATACAGATTGTCCGAAATCCGTTTTGAACATAGGAAATTAATGAGTGCGACAAGGAAAAAATAAACAAAATGAGTAGCAGGACAAAGACAGAACGTAATCATGGCTAGCTAAATTTTTAAACTAAAATTAAGGCAATGAAACAAACAAACACTTCTGTCTAATATTTTATCTCTCATTAAGATTATACAGCGAGGTTTAAATCTATTATTGTTTACTATTTAGATAATTATTTAAACATCACTTTATACTCTTAATGACAGATAAAATATTTGACAGAAGTGTTTGTTTGTTTCATTGACTTAATTTTAGTTTAAAAATTTAGCTAGCCATGATTGCATTCTATCTCTGTCCTGCTACTCATTTTGTTGATGTCTTCCTTGTCGCACTCATTAATTTCCTATGTTCAAAACGGATTTCGGACAATCTGTATATATTTTTTTTAAAGATATATTGACTCTGCTCTGCAAGGGACGGTAATGGTACAAAAGTGAGAATTCATTGAAACATGACATATTTGAATAACATTTACAGTAAATCACAAATATAATAATTTAATAAAGATAAATAACACCTAGAGTACCTAGGGCATATAATGAGAGGCGAAAAGTACCAATTACTACAATTAATTTTACAAGGTCATATAAAAGGCAAAAGAAGTCCTGGCCGTAGACGCACCTCATGGCTAAAGAATCTCCGAAATTGGTACAACAAATCTACAAGATCACTCTTTCGAGCTGCAGTTTCCAAGGTGCAAGTAGCCTTATTGATCGCTAACATCCGTTAGGATATGCACTAGAAGAAGAAGAAGAAATAACACCCGATTTTGAGGCTCCACAGTTCCTATAAATTACATGAAGCGTATTATAAAATTTAACAGTTAAAATTATATCGTATATTTAAATCAGTAAATCACATTTGTTTGACAGGTTGAATATTCAGTAAATAAAGTCCATTATGCAATACTTGCTCTACAGCTTTGAGTAGATAAATTCGTGCATGGAGTGCCCCAAACAAATGATTTCTAGGTTCCTAAAAATATATATAAACATTATTTCAGTAGTAAATAATAAAAAAATCACTTACTGTTAATACTCGCACTCTTCGATAATATATACTAAAAACGGAGCACATGCTTGATAGAGTAGAGCAGAGATTATGGATATTGATTTTGCAATCTGATACATCCTTTATGCAGGTATTAATAACACAGGGGAACTGCAGTACATATATGTACAACAATTCCCATTCTTCCTAAAAGTAAGATTAAATAGTATATTTCAGCAACTTTATATACACCTGATGAAACTCACAGGTTGTGTTAAAAGGCTAAAATCAATTTCATCCAATGATGGTAAAGCTGGATACAGATTCGATGATACCTTTTTCTCAAATTCTTTAAACAGAGTTGAAAGTCTGGCACAATTATACAAAATAAACGATGCACCTGCAACAGATTTTTAAATTAGCAGTGCTAAATGGAGTAAATACATATGTCTCCTGAATGCCCTTTCAGGAAATTCCAGCGGAGTTAATATAACCTCACTGTAGCCATAGCAGAAGTAGTTAGCTGGTTACTCTCTTTGTGATCAGTGGCGCATTATGGCAGAAGCCTGAGAAGCCCAGGTTTTTGGCGCAAAATTTCAGGGAGAGCCAAAATTTAATGATTGGCAAAAACATTGTTTCATATTAATTTGTCATAAAATATTAATTCCCAGGCATGTATTTATTGCAACCTAAAATAATCACAGCCACTAATTTCTGGATTTTATGAATAATAAGTAAAGTTTGGGGGCTTCTGGCGGCAAGCGTGTTTAATATGCCACTGACTGTGATCATCACATCTAGATTATACTGCGCCATTCTAGTGTGATTTAATGTTATGTTATGTTATATTACATTTTATTATTAGATAGATATCTGTAGATACGCCAGAGAGCAAATAAATAAATATAAGCACCTCCAAATAATATTGCTTAAATAGTCTATCCAGTACCTAATTATTATGATGCTATACCTATGCCAATTTTAGTTGAACTACATAGGTCATAACTAGGGTTCGGAAAGATTTAAGATTTAATGATAAATGTTTTCACATATAATCTCATAAGAGCATTAATTCTTTCCGGAAATTTTTTTGAGTGCGGTCCAACAACGTCGTATTAATTTGCCCGAGCGGGACGCGAGGGCAAATTAGGACGTTGTTGGAATGCACGAAAATAATTTCCGGATATGAATTAATGCTCGAATGCAGATTCGGTAAGAAAATCGTAACGCCACAAACCCTCACAGTTAGGTTGGTCTACCTACAAAAAATTTCCAAGAAATTTTTTTATTGTCTTGGTTACGGCTCGTGAACTAATTTTTCTATTGGTCATTAATGAGTGTCGTACGATTTTCAAGGAAATGCATTAATGCTAAAACATTTAATAGGTAATAATATAACTCAGTTGCTTAGGCTGAATATTTTTGAGAACAAAATTTAGAATAAAATGTTGTCACTCACATCAACTGTCCTTGGACTTTTCAGTTTCTAGAGTGATTCTAATAAATATGTCCAAAATGTGTGCAGTAATTTTTTTAAAAATAACTCCACGTTACTTGTGTGTAATGGTTAATAGTGCATAAGTAATTAATATAATTATTTTTCTCTCACTGTACTGTAATTTACATTATTTTTGTGAGACCCCTATGTACCGAGGTATTTATTTTTAGGGGTTGATATCTGAAGTATTTACTCAGGAAAATACCCAAAATGGGTATTTAAGTGGGTACTTACGGCCTGATATTAAAATATCATAAAGCTAATCGAACCAGTATCACTGATTGGTAAGTTAATGTGTTCTATTCGAATTGTAGAAAAATGCAGAATAAAATAGCTGGACTGAGAACATCTACTGGCCAAAATATAATATATACCTAACGTTCTTTAGATAATTTTGTAATTTTCATTGACTTATTAAGATTGTTTTTTAATATGTACCTATATAAGTAATTATTATAACAAGATTGATGGTTGATGGTTTATAGGCCAGATTAAGACTTTCATTTCTTTTAAATGTTTTAACAATGCATGTGGTCTTTTTTATGTATATTTCATTGTGTATTTTTATTTATTAATTCACATTTATTATTAATCTTAAATTAGTATTAGATGAAATTATTTACATTATACAGGGTGTCCATTTAGTGCGCCGGTGTCCGAATATGCCTTTACTTTTTTCCTATAAAAAGTTTGAAGCGATTCTAATGAGGTTGCAGGGAGAACATTTTAAAATTATTTTGAGGTATAAGTACAGGGTTCCCAAAAACGGTTGGTTTGAAAAAGTGTTATTTTTTTAATAGAACACCCTGTATTCCTTTACAACTAGTCAAGCTCCTATAGGTTCTACGTTCAACACTAACTTTTCTAAAATTGCTTTCAACGGTTCCAACTTACAAACGTTGTTAGTATTTTTTATCAATATCAAGCTTTCATTTAAAACGTCACATTTTCCCCACTTTTGAATATTTCTTTTCTGAAAACTGAGGGAGTCGCCATTTAGGATACGAAAAAACTGAAGTTTCTTAGAAAAAGGAATATTTTAATACAGGGTGTTCAAAATACTATTTCAAATTTCAATATCTTTAATCTTTATTTTCTTTATTTTTTAAATGGAGCGCCCTATATTTTATTACAGGAGTAAGTAGAGTCTTAAATTGTCTTTATTTTCACCCCAATAAGTATGTTACACTTCATTCAAAAGAGTGCTTGAGAAATTAAGCATTTAATAAAAAATCACCATGAGTGTGTACTATTTGGCGCATGATTTATAATAGTGTGCTGTTAAAAAACCGATTTTATAGTTAACCGGCTTTCGGTTAACTACGGTTTTTTCATAAATCGTACACCGGTAAGCCGGATAACCTAAAACCACATTTTAAACCATTTTGTAAATCTGTTTAACCCTTTTGCTGCTGCTAACATCTAAACTCGCAAAAGAACATTGTCCCAGGAAGGCGCTTGACGAGCATTTTCCTGAGGGATTTGAACCCAAACTGCTCAACGTGGATCTTCTAGCATACGTGCAATATACTAACGGGTTTTCCATTAAGAAGTCTCACTTTAAATTTAGCAGCATTTTTGATCTGTTGAATAGCAAGGCTTGAATCCTTGACATTTGTCAGTAAAAACTATACGATTTAAGAAAATGGCACGATACACGCTCCAACAATGTATAGAAATAGTGAAAAATTAAAATAGACATTGTGAAAAAATCTCATTTAGAGTAGGCCTTGGAAAGAAAGATAAAAAATCTAGTCCTGTCTTAACTTAAGTGAATGTCAGATTGCAATTTGTTTATGAACACATCTGTCACTGTCACAAGTAAAAGTTAATACTGCATTAAGTGTAGTTGTATCAAGCAGAAAGGAAAATAATATAGCATAAACACAACATCGAGTGTAATAATTATAACGGTCAATAAAAATTGTTTTTGTTAAGTGTTTTGTATATTTTTACGAAAATGGTTCAAGATCAAGATGTAATTTAGTTCTCTCTGAGTTATGGTAGTTCATTTGCTTCAATGGGTATATATCAAGTTATGGCTTTATATTTTTACTTCTATATTGCTAGTAGGGTCTGGGAACGAGCGAAAACATTACGGCGTCGACACAGTCTCACTCTGAACACTACGCGTCTCATGCGCATGCCTGAGAATTTAAACTCCGCCTTTAGAAGCGAATTTCAAACTTGACCGTGAGGTTCACTTCCCCACCTCGCTGGATGACGCTTGCGCACAGCTCACCAAGTATGTAGAAGAGTTGGTTGTTCGTCTCACTTACGCTGTGACCTCTCCACTTACAGGCGATAGCAATATAGAAGTAAAAATATATGGTTATGGCAAACTTCAATTTGATGATAGCATGCTGCGAGTGAGTTTTTATTTTTTGAAACACGATATAATCCATTCAAGAAAGTCCCATGATGTAAAAGTCACTATCAGTTGGGTTAATATCATTATTACACACAACAGTCACATGACTGATATTATCCAATGAGAACCATGCATTTCTTGAAAATCAACCAATCCCGAACTGATTACCTGATAAGCTCCCTAGGGATGATTATCAAGCGATAAGTTCTTACATATATTGCAGACCAATCCAATTTGATTATTTTTAATCATGTGACTCAGTTTGACAAATCAGACCACACTTGAAGTGAAAACGACCCTAGGGTGATTTTCAATCACTATGGAAACTACCTAATTAAATTTCAGTAGTATCTTATCACAAGTTGGTGGCACTGTAAATCTAAGTCAAATTCGAGGTTACCAGGTTAGCTTTTCAGTCAGTCTGTGTCAAAACTGACGCAAAAGCTAACCTGATAACCTCAAATTTGACATAGACTTACAGTGCCACCAACATAATATTATTATAATGAAGTGTCAAATTAATTTGTCAGAAAATGGCTAATTTATTTAAGAACTTATCTTTCCGAATTCACCGCGGCCAGTGATAAATCCTTATAATTTTGACAAATAATATCCCTCAAGTGCGTTGCCTTTAAGAAATAACCCTCGGCTTCGCCTCGGTTTATTTCTGGGCAAGCACTTTCGGGTTGTTATTTGTCAAAATTATTGCGGGTGATTATCACTGCCCTTGGTAAATTATAGCTGAAAATCACTAGTAGGATATTAGTAATTTTTGCATTTTATGTTGGCGCCGTTTTCAATTTAAATTTCAAGTTTTTATTTTTACTGTCACTTTGACATTTGAATTATGTACATTTGGATTAATTATCTTCTTATAATTAATTTTTTTTTAAACATAACGGATGAAGTGAAGCAAAAACCAAATCTACTTTCAGCTACAGAAAAAAATGCCGTATGTAAATATTGCTTAGAACGATTAATGTTTAAGTGTAGCACAATAACAAATAATTTGATATAACTTTACTTACCAGTTTGACGCTACTCACCATTAAGTGCCGAGTGACTATAAATGATTGAAATTTTTTTTATTAGGTTGGCACTGTTTATGTTGGTGGAACTGTAAGTCTATGTCAAATGCGAGGTTAGCAGGTTAGGTTTTGCGTCAGTTTTGACACATAATGACGCAAAACCTAACCTGCTAACATTGAATTTGACATAGACTTACAGTGCCACCAACATAAACAGTGCCAACCTAAGAAAAAAAATTTCAATCATTTATAGTCACCCGGTACTATCAGCTGAAATAGTAGGTACTTAGTTCTGATCATAAAGTACACTCAAAATTTTACATTTGACGCTGTATATGGGTTGGGAGTTTCCTAAATGGATTATAGGTAACTTTACTTTTACCACGTAACTATTTTACCCCATCTTAGAATGCATATTAAGTAATGCATATTTTAAATTAAAAAAAAGAGATGAGAAGCTTTTGTGCATCATTAAAAAAGGATTATGATAACCAGAAGTGTTTTTCAAAATGCTATTTTCTTAGAATCACTTTTAAGTAACTCCTATAATTTCAATTTTCTTTCTAAAGAAAATTGCATGTTAAAGTACGTACCTTTATTATTGCAGGATGTAGGATCATCTATGTTTACAGTAACTGTACGACTGCATTTATTCTGCAACAATTCTATTATAACTGCAGCTTGCCCTAACTTTTCAAACATTTCTCGCCAACCTGAACTCGATGAAACTCTTAAGCCATATTTATGTTCGGCCATTAATCTCATATCGACGGTTCGTTTGCTGTAGAATAGGTAGTATTATAACACATGCTGTACATATTGTTAAATAAAATTACTTATAAAATTCTTCCGCTGTTACACCTTTCACATTTAGGACTGGTCCACATAGTACGACATCTTTTTCATTTTTCTTTATATTTAATGAGAGACGAATATATTTGATGTCTTTTGAATTATTATCACATGCATTAAAGTCCAGAAGTCTAACCATCACATCTTTTAGCAATAATATCCGTAATTGAGTTAGGTTTATCTTAGATAAATTGCTTTCAGTAAAATCTGTTTGAAAACATATATTTTTTGATAAATCCAACTTTAGCGAACCATATTTATGTTGTTCTTGTAACACTTGCGCAAGTACGTGCTTAAACGTATGCACTCTGTCTATAAATATATGAACACCATTATCTATTGTAACACATTTTGATATTTGTAAGGTCCATCCTTTGCTTTCGTTTATCAGCTTTTCGGTTTCCTTTGGGTCAATTTGCCCATTATGGGAATGTATCTTGTATAATGTTAGTGTACGAAGTAGAAAACTAAGTTCTCCTAATTTGTCTAAACTTTTCGTGTGCCTTCTTATAACGTTGTTATTATAATTGTCTGCATCTATTAAGTATTTATGTAAACTCAATAGAAAATCCGTAAAATAACACATTTTCAACTAAAACATAACCGCAACTCTTGTTATTTACATTTTACACAAAAACTGCTAGCGCAATACAGGTACAGGCATTCAATCAAAACAAAATTCCCTACCTAGCAGTGTTGGGAACTGGGAGGGAAATTCCCTTTTTAGAGGGATTTTTTACTTTAAAAGAGATAAAGGAACATTTCTTCAAAAATGGCTATAAAAGAGGGATTTTTTAAAAGTTGGGAAAAATTATCAAAAATACTTTCATTTCAAAATTAGACTGAGATATAAATACTAAAACTGTAAGCACCTTTGCGAATCGTACATATAATGATCGTCAAATAGATTTATTACATTTTCCCGAAGTATTATATTGTATTGCATTGTAGTCATAACAAAGATACTGCAGAATTAAAGCTTTGCCCAGAGCCTTTGTCAGAGGTTTAACCATGGGCGCCGTTAGAAAACTTCTAAGGGAGGGGTAATATTTTTTCGATATTGAGATAAGACAAATTAAATTCACAAGGGTCTAAAAAAAGAAACACTTATGCGCACCTAAAAAATGCTATTAGATTTAAAAAAATATAAAAACCAAGTGCTACAAGGTTTGGAAAAAATGTATCACCAACAAGTTTTGTGTATGTAAATCAAAAATAGTGGACAACAAATAAAATAATAGATGCAAAAAATATACATACATATACAATAATCTAACAGTACTAACTCAACCTGGGAGTGAATAAGACTAACTTGAGCTAAGTAATGCATTTATTTTAAATATTTGCAAACATTCTGTGCAGGTGCACTGGGATTTGGCGATCCATTGAATTTATTACTTGAACGTGCCTAGACACAAGAAACGGAAATTTAAATATTGTTTTGTATCGCGCTGAGTGACAAATTCATAGACCCCTCTCATCTCGATATTTCTGATTATCCAAAGAATCGGCTCTGTAAAGTGACCGGGCCTTTAGGGCGTGGTGCGTAATAGACAATCAAGGTTAATGTAATGGTAGATTATTTTTGGAAAAAAATCCAGGGAGGGGTAAGCGCCCCTCCTTGCCCCTATATAACGGCGCCCCATGGGTTTAACATTAATCATAATCATAATCATAATCATAACTCTATAATAAAGCAGAACAATTCCCAAGGTCAAACATGTATGCGCGTGGTCTATGTGTAGTTACGATTGTGGGCGTGGTCTTGATATTTTCTAAGAGCCAGTAATATGGAAGGAGAGAACAATTAATGCTCTTGTTAGGGCCTACACACATTTTTTACATTACACAGGAATGTTTGTACTATGTACACATACATATTAAATCTGCAAATAACCTAAATTCGGAGCTTTGTACAAAAATATGGTTATAAACTTTTTGCAAGTGGACTTTACTACCTCTGGGAAGAACGGTGATTACAACTTGTCAGAAGCAAGGCTACAAACCAATCTGAAAATATCATTGCGTTTTTGTGTTTTCGTGCTTATAAGTTAGTTTTTGCGTTCTTTATCTACTTATATTTCTATTTATTATAAAACAGTTTTTTCAACGCTACAGAGCTACAGCATTTTATTGCAACTGTAAGTACAAGTGTCCAAGTTTAAGATTGAAAATTGTTTATAGGTTAGAATGAGCTGTACGTGTACGACAAGTGCTGATTCAGAAAACAGACCACTTAATTATTGTGCATGCTGGCGGTAAAATAGGTTTTGTTCCGAATGGGCGTACAAGTGTCCAAGTTTAAGATTGAAAATTGTTTATAGGTTAGAATGAGCTGTACGACAAGTGCTGATTCAGAAAACAGACCACTTAATTATTGTGCATGCTGGCGGTAAAATAGGTTTTGTTCCGAATGGGCTAATTATTTTTAAATCGGGCCTTAAGACTGGGGACTACCATGACGATATGAATAACAAGCATTTTTCCAAGTGGTTACAAGAAAAATTCTTACCAAAAGTTAAAGAAAAGAAAGGCTACAGTGTAGAATAATGAGCAACGCTAAAAGGACGGTTCACAGCCAAGGTAATTTGTTGGTATTTTAGAATCACTGTGTGTTTTATTTAAATTTTATTTCAGAGTACATCGGCAGTAGCTGATTGGGCATTAATAGTAGATATTTTGAAAGCAACTACCTAATATTTATTAAAAACTGGCAAATTTAATCAAAGCCTAAGGTACACAAAGAATCATTGAAAATGAACAGGGCTATGCAACAGTAGTTCATATACGTTTTCTGAATTTCCCTTGTCTCTAAAGCAGAATCGTGTTGTCCTAACTCTCCTCATCGTAATAATAAAATAACGTTGCACGCAATTGCAAAACGTCGGTTAAGTCAATTTGACATGCATAACCCTGTTAATTTTCAATGATCGTAAGTTTACATGTCCAATGTAACTATCCGGGAAGCATCAGATTTTGTTTGTAAGTTATTTAGCGGAATTTCATTATGTGTGTGCTTATTTGTTGTGTGTTAACAGATAAAAATAAAAGTTTGGGACTCGATATCAAGTTTTAATTTGTGTTACGATTTAATTATACTTTAAATCCCAATGGCACATATGAAGCAATTACATACAGTGTGTCCCAGATCGACTGGGATTGCATGGGTAACTTTCTTATCATTGAAGATGGAGATTTGGTTAAATGGCCAATGTTTTCCAGTTTCATATGCTGATTTAATATCTGTTTGAAAAAGTTCAGAATGTCGAACCAGTCAAAAGTTATTAGAAAAAAACTAAAAACTGTCATTTTCTTGTATGTCAAATATCTTTGTAAGTATAAGAGATACGAAAAAAGTAATATTTGATTTTTAGGTTACTGAATAGAATTTTTATTCTCTTTTCAACGATGTAAGATAACGTATGATTGAATAAAAAATACCAGTAAAATTAATTGTTTTTACATTTTAATCAAGTAAGCTTACATGGATCAAAACAAAATTAGTTGAAATTTATTTTAGAAAACCTTTGTATGTAATTCCTATAATACTTAGTAACATGTTAATTCAGTACTAAGTACTTGAAACACAAAAACCATCGTGATATTGCTTTTTAAATGTATAATCAAGTAGGTAACCAGCTATGATGAAAAACAATAAGAAAGTTTGCGTAAAGTAACCCGTCGTGTCGTCAAATGGTGTCAACTATGTTTCGTTAACAATCGCCAGCATTTTGATCATTTCATGTGATTATCAGGATTATGTTTTGTTTTTAAATAAATGTTGTTGGTTTTTGTTTGGATCCATGTAAGCCTACTTGATTAAAATGTAAAAACAATTAATTTTACTGGTATTTTTTATTCAATCATACGTTATCTTACATCGTTGAAAAGAGAATAAAAAATTCTATTCAGTAACCTAAAATCAAATATTGCTCCCATATAACTTAAGGAAGTTGATACGAGTACCTCAAAAGCAGCCATCTTGAATTTATGTTCGACACCAATTTTAAATTGATCTCATCGAAAACAGCAACTTTTATATAAAGCTTTTTATTTGATTTTTAGGTTACTGAATAGAATTTCTATTCTTTTTTCAACGATGTAAGATAACGTATGATTGAATAAAAAATACCAGTAACATTAATTGTTTTACATTTTAATCAAGTACGCTTACATGGATCAAAACAAAATTAGTTGAAATTTATTTTAGAAAACCTTTGTATGTAATTCCTATAATACTTAGTAACATGTTAATTCAGTACTAAGTACTTGAAACACAAAAACCATCGTGATATTGCTTTTTAAATGTATAATCAAGTAGGTAACCAGCTATGATGAAAAACAATAAGAAAGTTTGCGTAAAGTAAGCCGTCGTGTCGTCAAATGGTGTCAACTATGTTTCCCTAACAATCGCCAGCATTTTGATCATTTCATGTGATTATCAGGATTATGTTTTGTTTTTAAATAAATGTTGTTGGTTTTTGTTTGGATCCATGTAAGCCTACTTGATTAAAATGTAAAAACAATTAATTTTACTGGTATTTTTTATTCAATCATACGTTATCTTACATCGTTGAAAAGAGAATAAAAATTCTATTCAGTAGCCTAAAAATCAAATATTGCTCCCATATAACTTAAGGAAGTTGATACGAGTACCTCAAAAGCAGCCATCTTGAATTTTTGTTCGACACCAATTTTAAATTGATCTCATCGAAAACAGCAACTTTTATATAAAACTTTTTATTTGATTTTTAGGTTACTGAATAGAATTTCTATTCTCTTTTCAACGATGTAAGATAACGTATGTTTGAATAAAAAATACCAGTAAAATTCATTGTTTTTACATTTTAATCAAGTAAGCTTACATGGATCAAAACAAAATTAGTTGAAATTTATTTTAGAAAACCTTTGTATGTAATTCCTATAATACTTAGTAACATGTTAATTCAGTACTAAGTACTTCAACCACAAAAACCATCGTGATATTGCTTTTTAAATGTATAATCAAGTAGGTAACCAGCTATGATAAAAAACAATAAGAAAGTTTGCGTAAAGTAACCCGTCGTGTCGTCAAATGGTGTCAACTATGTTTCGCTAACAATCGCCAGCATTTTGATCATTTCATGTGATTATCAGGATTATGTTTTGTTTTTAAATAGATGTTGTTTGTTTTGTTTTGATCCATGTAAGCCTACTTGATTAAAATGTAAAAACAATTAATTTTACTGGTATTTTTTATTCAATCATACGTTATCTTACATCGTTGAAAAGATAATGAAAAATTCTATTCAGTAACCTAAAAATCAAATATGGCGCCCATATAACTTATAGAAGTTGATACGAGTACCTCAAAAGCAGCCATCTTGAATTTTTGTTCGACACCAATTTTAAATTGGTCTTATCGAAAACAGCGACTTTTATATAAAACTTTTTTTCGTATCTCTTATACTTACAAAGATATTTGACATACAAGAAAATGACAGTTTTTAGTTTTTTTTTTAATAACTTAAAACTGGTTCGACATTGCCAATTTAACCAAATCTCCATCTTCAATGATAAAAAAGTTACCTATGCAATCTCACTCGATCTAGGACACACTGTATATATATACTTACTGGCCACATTCATATATGGTAAGAAAATCGTTTTAATTTAATTTTTATTTGTGTGGAGCCAGTAACTTTTCCAAGCAAAACGCAAGAGGACTTTAAGCCCAATAAGTCGAAAGTTCTTAGCCGCGACGAAGTTTTGAGGTGCATTCGTACTTCACCGGACGAGAAGTATTTACTTGCAAAGGTTAGCATTATTGATCCATTTGTTTCCTTTTAATTGTAAAATTACATTGCAGACTATACTTATGGGTATTGCTGGCGGTTGTCGCATTGGAGAACTGGTCAAAATGAAAATTGACGACGTGGACGTCGTTTTGTTAATTTAGTTGTAATGTACTTATGTTAATTTTTTGATAAATTATTGATTTATTTTGGTTGACATTTATTTGACATTTTTAAAGCGCTAGCGCAATAAAAATTTTAAATCACTAGCGGAATACAAATTTTAAATGACTGTTTATAAAACGCCAACTTTCATGGGCAGGCCAGAAACCAACTGATTTACAGTTATCAATTGAAAAAAAAATTGCAATAATACTAGCTCTTTTTTAAATCTCGTAGGTACTTAGAATATGTTCAGGAAATTTATTGACAAATATAAATGTGTAATAACATTAGTTAAGCCAATTACGTATTTTTTTGTAGAAAAAGTAGGTAATATGATGGACATTTTACTTACCATGTTGATTAGGGTGACCACCTTTTGGAAAAGCTAACTCGGGACATTTGACACCTATTTATTTATATTGACCATAGCTACTAACGAATAGAAAAAAATCTGGTGTGATACACGCACACAACTTCCTTTTACAGTGATCTTATAATTAGCCAAAAATTTCATTTTTAATTTTTAAGCATTATTTGTCAAACATTTTCAAAAATTACAATTGCTAAAGAAACCCTACAAAATGGAGCGTTAGTTCAAGAGACAAATTTTCTCTAAACTTTTAAGCTGAATTCAAAAATTAATAATATACCGGATGTTCTATTTAAAATAGGAGTTCATAAAAAAATAGGAAAAAAACAAACGAAACTTTTTTTGGAGGTATTCAACTGGCAAATCACCTATCTTTTATCAATATAAAATTAAAAATGTAATAAACATGTAAAGTTTGAAAAAAAATCGTTTTAAGAGTTGTTTTTGAAAAATTTTCTTAAAAAGCTTGCTGTCGCATCTAGATAGTACACAAAACTTATTTATGAAGTTTCAACGCCATACCTCTTTTCGTTTTTGAGATATTCTGTTCACAGACAGACAGACACACATACACAGACAGAATGACAGACCAATGAACAAAAATATGTATTTTGGGTTCAGGGGACTTTAAATCTGTGGAAAATTCAATTTAGAATTTTTGGGGTGAACCCAATACTTCCTTTCGTAAAAGGAAGTAAAAATCTTAAAATCTTGGACAAAGTGCAGCTAAGAGTTTACCATTTTCGAGAGATAGTATTTTAAAGACGGAGTTCTGTTTTCCAAAATTTACGGCTGCATTATCTGTAGACAATGCTGATATTCTATTACTTGGAAGATTGTGCTTTTTCAAAGAGCTAAAAAATTTTGTCAGCTATTGCTTTTGCTGACGAAATGAAGTCGTAATACATGAAATAAAGGGGGGAAATAAATTTACTCTCTATCGGGAAATGTTATGTCCCGGGCGATACCAACTCGGGACCGGAACATTGGTCATCAAACACGGGACTGTCCCGGGTAAATCGGGACGGGTGGTCACCCTAATGTTGATTCACACACCACTTATAAGAACAAGACACCAAGCCAAATAAACAATATACCAAGACAAAATTACAAAAGCGACTGAACGCCAAGAACTTTAAGCAATAATGTTGCTGATATCAGGTTGTTTTACAAGTGGGGTTGATTACCTGAGTTTTTGGAATAGGAATTGGACACTTAAATACATATACAAATTATCCATCATAACAATAAAACATAATATTTCCTTTATATTTGGGATATTCCAAAAGCAGATAAGTACTTAATTGTCCCTATTTTCAGAAAATTGTAGGTTTGTCTAAATATAGTGCGTTTAGAGATCAGCAAATTCCAGGAATTTAGTTTTTAGAAACTGTCCCAGTGACATTTCCACTAACTGGATTTATAGCATTGTAACAATAATTAGCATTTAATACTGAACAGAAAAAAGAAGACACTATTCAATTCAGCAGTATCGGTGTATCCAATATGTAGGAGAAAGTGGCCTGGAGGCTATCCAAATATTTCCAATCTGTAACGTGCTTTTAAAACTTTCTTTAGTGCAACAAAAGTTATTAGATTCGTCGTATATTTTAAATGCGGCATATGCCGCGGGTTTTAGCTAGTAGTCTAATAAGCTGTACAAAATGCTTACTTCTGAGTATATTTTTCTTCTCCTTATATTCCCTATTTAGTTATTTTATTTCAGTTTAAAGACGGCATTTGTAGTGGGCGTTGTTTGAATTATTGTTATCTGCTAAATTGTTTCAAAAAACTTATAAATTTTGTAAGTACCTAAATGTGTTTATTCTGTATTTAATAATGCTACATTTATATTGTGTAGGTACGTTAAATTATTCTTTTCTTCAAGGTAAAATTTATGAGTCTAGTTTATTACACGTATGTCGCTTTAAATTTTTCATCAGATTTTAGATTTAATCATCGTTTATTTCGAGCGAGTAGGAGGGATTTTTTGTCAGATTTAAGAATATTTTGCGTTCGCTAGGGGGAAGGCCTATGTTGTCTAGTTCCCAACACTGCTACCTAGCATGAAAGTTTTATTTGTTATGCACGGTATGCATATTTGAGTTCGCTCGATGCTACAGCGCAGTCCGTGAATGCCGGACTCTGATTGGTCCGTGGTGCGCCGAGCAATGCTTGGTCAATGTCTCGTTTTCCTTTATGTATGTAATTCTGTAGGCTAGCTCTGATACGTACGTACTGTCAACACCTAATTGCAACTTAAAATTGAGTAACATTCCAAAAATAATATGAACATAATACAATTGAAAACAAAATATAGGTTATAACAAAAATAAATTTTCATAGATCTTTTGAAGTACATCAACACAAACTGCAGCAGATTTGCAAGAAAATAATATAAGCAGCGACTCCAACAAGTATTAAAAGACGACGAAATTCAAAATAACAAATAAGTATAACTACTTATTTATTGTTTCATACAGTGTGTTTCACTTTACATGGAAGCACCCCTGTATTTTCTTTGTTTTTGTATGAATCGATTTGATTTTTTTACCAGTTGTACAACTCACCAAGAGGCATCTATTCATGTCTTTGAAGGCAAATGACGTTATTAGCCTGGCCTACTACGATCAAGAACATGGGTCCTATTGTCAATATTTTGCATCGCGTTAGAGTTACAGCAAAATGTTATTAAGAAAAGTTGTTTAGAATCAAAAGAATACCCCAAATACCGATTTTCGTTTAATAATTCGAATTTTTAATTTTCATCCGTAAATTTGCCAAAGTCCCAAATTTCAACTTTTAATTTGGTATCAAATGGTGCCATGGAGAACCAACATTTTCATTATTGTTGCAAACGTCATTAGCTTTTAATAATGGCTGAATTACGCTTAACTGTAGCTGAGAAAGTAGAAATAATTAGAATTACTGGTGAAAATGCAAGATCCAATAGAGAAGTAGCTAGAATATTTAATGGAAGATCCAGGGGCGTGCACCTATTTTTCCTGGCACTTAGTTTCTGAAGATGCAAGCAGCGGCAAATTTTTGATGCTGCAATAGTTACATTTAATGCCATATCTCAGGAGGATTAGCGTCATAAACCGCCAAAATCATTTCCTCCAAGGGATGCTCTCGAACTATTCTTCTTGGTCTGGGCTTAACAAACATTTCCAGTTAAATTAAAAAATTGATTAATTTCTGAAACAGTTCCAGGATACATAGGTGCACGCCCTGAATGCCTTCCATTAAATATTCTAGCTACTTCTCTATTGGATCTTGCATTTTCACCAGTAATTACTTCGACACGAAGTGTACGAAGTATTGAAATTCCCTCATATCGAAAACCACTCTGAGTCAAATATTTCTAAAATTCGAGCCAACCGACTAATGAACCCACTATATCAAATCTCCGTCTGGGCGGTGCGGATCTTTTGGTGAAGATCGTAGCCCACTAGATCAATCCCCCGTATTGGGGGGTGCTTAAACGTGCTGTGCGGGGGATGTATGTTCGTATGTGTACACGATTCTGATCGCCAGGAACCTTCCTGAAGTCTTGGATCGTTTTCATACGATAGGTCCTCCGAAAATGAAGGCAACATCAACTTTTGAGCTATGGTCGTGGGCAAAAAAATTTTTTTTTTTTTTTTATAAATAACTGGTTCATAGCATTTCATTGTATTAGCGAAACGGAGTGATGCTGAGTATCGAAGTATTCTTGGAAAGCACGGAAGGGCGCTTTTCTTGGGTGGGGGGTACCGTATATTTCTAATTATTTCTACTTTCTCAGCTACAGTTAAGCGTAATTCAGCCATTATTAAAAGCTAATGACGTTTGCAACAATAATGAAAGTGTTGGTTCTCCGTGGCACCATTTGATACCAAATTAAAAGTTGAAATTTGGGACTTTGACAAATTTATGGATGAAAATTAAAAATTCGAATTATTAAACGAAAATCGGTATTTGGGGTATTCTTTTGATTCTAAACAACTTTTCTTCATAACTTTTTGCTGTAACTCTAACGCGATGCAAAATATTGACAATAGGACCCATGTTCTTGATCGTAGTAGGCCAGGCTAATAACGTCATTTGCGCTCAAGGACATGAATAGATGCCTCTTGGTGAGTTGTACAACTGGTAAAAAATTCAAATCGATTCATACAAAAACTTCAAACGTTATTCAAGAAGGACACGAAGTTGGCGACTAATCAGAGCCCGGCAATCCCGGTCCGCGCTGTAGCATCGAGCGAACTCAAATATGCGCACGGCATACGGTATACCAGTTAATTGTTCTATGACCACCATTGTAAATTGTACATGGTTAAAATTGTGCAAATCAAAATAAAAGAAATTGGGATGTTAGTACAATCCATATTAACCCATTAAAAAAAATCGATGATGTTTATAAAAGTTTCATGAATAAATCTGAGTTATTAGAGCAAGTTAGTAATGAAATGATAGCTATTGAACGTTTAGGGGCTATGACACAACGCCCACTGGTCACAAACCCCAACTCAGAATTTGGTCATAACGCCCAACTTCGATTCTGGTCACAACGCCCAACTTGGTCACAACGCCCAATTTTGATTTTGGTCACAACGCCCAACTTGGTCATAACGCCCAAAAGCGATATTGGTCACAACGCCCAACTTGGTCACAACGCCCACCGACGCCTGTTATAGGAGAGAGCTATCGACGCCACTTAAAGCACCGTTTTGGTCATAACGCCCAACTTCGATTTTGGTCACAACGCCCAATTTGGTCACAACGCCCAATTTCGATTTTGGTCACAACGCCCAACTTGGTCACAAAGCCCAATTTAGATTTCGGTCACAACGCCCAACTTGGTCACAACGCCCAATTTAGATTTTGGTCACAACGCCCAACTTGGTCACAACGCCCAATTTCGATTTTGGTCACAACGCCCAAATTGGTCACAACGCCCAATTTTGATTCTGGTCACAACGCCCAACTTGGTCATAACGTCCAACTTTGATTTTGGACATATCGCCCAGGCGGCACAGAAAGTAAGAAAAATGTGTATCTAAAATGAATAATAATAAATTAAACTTTTAAGATGAGGTAATAGGTAGGAAAAATTTTCAAGTTCCCGTAAGTAGTATTAATATTATTTATTTTTCATAATAATTCAGTGGCGTAATGCGTTGTCCAAAAAGTTTCTAAATTCGGATTATAACATATAAAGTTGTATTTTTTATATAGAACTCATAGTTAGCTCTGGCATTATGAGAAAGAGGATTTTCTCCCATTTCAGTGACATATGTCGTATGGGATCGAATTATTAATTTTCACTACTTTATAGCAACAATTCACAATTTTTAATATTTCGTCGTTTTCTAGTTGAAAACTTGTGCCATTTAGAATATACGTAATTAAACAAAGTTTTTGCGTTGTTTTAATAACACCGTTTGATCGACAGAATTAATCAGGTATGATTGTTGCTTATAATATTATAGTGTCCTTCATGTATCCATTTATCAGAACATTTTATTGTCCATTAAAACCTCTGCAGTTTCCCAAATTAAAAATGCATTTGCAAAAATATAAATATCCTACCTCTATACAAAGGAGGTTCGAAAATATGAAAATGATTGAAGAAAAAAGTACTCTTATTTTTCAAAATACACAAAAATGTTAATTGGAAGTATTTGGAATAACCTATCTATTAATAGTTATTTAACAAACAAGTATGTTAATGAGAGCGATTAATAATCGAGACATTTTAATGCGCAAGCGCTAGCGAGCGAGTTAATTGTAGATATTATTAATCGCCGATTAACATACGAGTTAGTTACAATATTTTTCCGTTGATCGTACATTATTAATTTGAAGAAAATCTAATTTTATTCCATGAAGAGAATTTGACACTTAAAGTTTTGACATTAAGGGTTCCGGGTGACCATAAATGGTTGTGATTTTTTTCTTAGGTTGGCACTGTTGGTGACATTGTAAGTCTATGTCAAATATGAGGTTAGCAGGTTAGGTTTTGAGTCAGTTTGTGTCAAAACTGAAGCAAAATCTAACCTGCTAACCTCGAATTTGGCATAGACTTACAGTGCCACCAACATAAACAGATTTTTAAAATCGTTTATTAATAAAAAATCATTCATTAATAATGGTCATTAATAGACGATTCTCTATACATTAATGAAACCCATAAATAAACGATCAACGGAAAAAAATATAATTGATTTTTAATTGTTATTTGGTCCGTTTGTTAATAAATTATTAAAAAAATTGACACAAAAATGAAATTTGTTTGCATTGATTTAGAATCACGTAATATCCTGGTTGCTAAGTGAGGGAAAACTCAGGTTTGACAATACTCGTTTATCGTATCCATTGATAAGTTAACTTTGAAGTATTTCATTTGGTAATACACAGCGTGGTAAGAAAAAAAATTGGAGAAACCAGAAAAAAATGTTTTCGGAGCAAGTAACTGTGACTTTATGTTTGACACCTACTTTTAACTTCTTTAAATAACATTTTTGTCTATTTTGAAAAATAACGGTACTTTATTCTTGAACCATTTTCATATTTTTGAACCTCCCCTGTAAACGAATATATTTACATTTTGGCAAGTGCATTTTTAGTTTGAGAAGATGTAGAAACTTGTATCAGGAATAAAACACTCTGATAAATGAATGATAACAAAATCCATGTGTTACAAATTTATGGGGGGCAGTACCTATCTGTTATATTATACAGATTGGTGGTGGATAGTATGAACATAGGCAGTCCATTGATCTAGAATACAGTTTATGGGCTTTGTATGCGTTAGACAGATGTAGACATATATGATTTAAAATCTAGTATCCTAGAATTTAGTGTTTTCTAAAAACAAAACCTTTTGATTCTACGAATACTAGATGTTAATCGCATATAGGTCTGTTTATGCCTAACGCATACAAAGTTCATAAACTGTATTCACACACATTTGATTACTTATGTTCACATTTTCCGCCACCAATCTGTATATTATGATATATAACACTGGAATGGGAAAAAATCCTCTTACTCATGATACCACATACAACTATGGATTTCATCTACAAAAATACAATTTTATGGTATAACTACAATTTTAAAACTTTTTTGAATAACTGACTACCCACTGCATTCGCATCGAAAAGGTGCCAGAAGAACGTCAAATTACTTTTATCTATTTTTATAAATAAGTGATATATTGTCAAAAAAAACGAAAAATCGAAAAATTCAATTTTTGTTTATAACTCGAAAACAAAAGACGGTAGCCCATTTTGGTTTAAACCATTAAGCTTTTCTCGAAAAAAGAGTTCGAGGATGGGGGTCCATTTTTCGAATCTAGAAAAAAAGTGCCGAGGAAAAAAGTGCCCCTGATAAAAGTGCCTAGAAAAAAGTGCCGCGGAAAAAAGTGCAGGCGGATAAAAGTGCCGGCCGAAAAAATGCTGCGAAAAAAATTTGAATGATTCAAGCCCCTTAATACACTTTTGTTCTAAAATAATTACGCAAGAAATAAAATTAAAATTTAATGTTAAGAATTTATGTTTATTAATAGTTATTAACTGCTAAATAAAATACAAGCTTATTATAAATAGTTACAAAAAACTAATATTTCATAATTAACCCTAAGTTATTCATACACTTGGAATCTAATGGTATGTCCTATGGCACGTAAAAAAGTTTCATTATTGTGTTCATCATTTTCATGTTGAATACACAAGTTTTTTAAACGTTGTTGCATTTTTTCGAACTCTTTCCTTTTTTCTTCTTTGAATGCACTCCATTTTGGTGTTGCAACAGTTTGGTTTCATCTGTTGCAACTTCTTGTAGCATTTTTTCAATTAGTGTCCAAATACATGGATGTTTATGTCCTACGAGATTCGAGAATCTATGGTTCCAACCTTCTGTTTGATTATTGGCCGGTTTTCATCGTTTATGGTGGCCTCTCACACGTTCCATAGGGTTGACGGAAACATAGGCGGAATAGTTCGTAGTCTCAGCATGTCCTCTGCATTGCTCCCAACTCGCCGAAATGTACCTGACACGGGTAGTCAAAGCAATCAACTAAATCATCTAATTGTGGTGGTATTAGCAAACAGCTGAAAAGAATCGACAAATCTAAAAATAAGTGAAATGATCACTTTTTATGATAAATTTGTGGAATTATACAGTACGGGGACGTACTGTATGGTTGGGTTACAAAGAGGGAAAAAAATTTATTTTTGACTTCTCAAAAAAATCACTCTTTGAAAAACGCTGCTTGTTCTCAAACTAAAAATGCACTTCTCCAAATTTAAATATCCTCTTCCGTATACGGGGGAGGTTCGAAAATATGATAATGGCTCAAGAATAAAGCGCCCTTATTATTCAAAATATACAATAATGTTATTTGAAAAAGTTGCTTAGAATTAAAAGTAGGTGTCACATATAAAGTCACAGCCACCTGCTCTAAAAAACAATTTCCACTGGTTTTTCTTATTTTTCTACTACCCTGCGAATTACTAAACGCGATACTTCAAAGTTAATTTATTGACGGATACGATAAGAGTGTATTGTCAAATTTGAGTTTCGGTCACTTAACCTGAAATTTGTGTGGCTGGAAATTGAAGCTAAAAATCTTATATTACTGTCAACAAAGACACAAGTATCTTAAAAAAATTAATAATACGCGATCCAAACATCAATAGGAATTCAAAGCAATTATAATTTTTAATAGAAATGTGATAACAAATATTTCCAATTAACATTATTGTATATTTTGGAAAGTAAGGGTATTTTATTCTTGAGCCATTTTCATATTTTCGAACCTCCCCCGTATACGGAAAGGGATATTTAAATTTTGACAAGTGCATTTGTAGTTTGAGAACAAGCAGGGTTTTCTTTATAAAGAGTGATTTTTTTTTGAGAAGTCAAAAATAAACTTTTTTCCCCATTGTAACCCAATCCGGGGACATACTGTATAACAATTTTGTATTTTATAATATATTTCGTAATTTGTTACTTACCTTAAAAGATTTGTTGGCGGTAATTGTACTTAAGATTAGTGCTTCGTCTCGTCGAGTCGAGACCTATAGTGGTTTCGATCTCGATCTCGGTTCAATTGCCAAGTCTCAGTCTCGGTCTCGGTCTCGAAAAAATTTGTAGGTCTAGGTCTCGGTATCGACCAGAGCCTTAACAAATTTTAATATGCAAAGTAAAATTTGATGTTACAACATTCGACCTTGCTTCGTATACCGATGTAGATGACGTTCTACTAATCGCAAATCTTAAAATAGAACATGTGTGCGAATGAGGTGATTCATTAGTCGGTACTTCCCCCAATTCGATTTTTAAATCAAGTCAGTGCAGTATTTTTAATGTATTTCTCGCGCCTGCGAATACTTGCTCTCGGTATGCAAATAGTACACATAACTGCCTTTTTCCGTATAACTTAGAATAAGTAATTTTTTTAAGAATAAAATGTTAAAAAAAATCGAGACTCTCGATGAGACCGTGACCGAGACCGCTCAAGTCTCGGTCTCGGTCTCGAAAATTTTAACAAGTCTCGTGGAACCGAAGCACTACTTAAGATGGTAGACATAATTCACATGCACTTTAGATAAAAATCTTCAAATTGAAATATTTCTACGTATTATCTATAAATCTGCATTCCTGTCGATTTGGGAACAGATAAACACAATACATGTTCAAATACTGCATAATACTGCAATGCAGAGATTTTTAAAAATAAAAGGGTAACTTCCAGTTTTTTTAATTTTGTAAACCTTATTCGTCCGGTTATTACTTTATTATTATTTTCCCCCATCGACACTTTTTTCCGCGGCACTTTTTTCCGTCGGCACTTTTTTCCGCCACCCCATTTTTCCATATCTCCTATAGTTATCGAGATTCCCTATGAAAACATCGAAATTGCCTTAACCTGTAACCTTGGAATACAGTTTATGGGCTTCGTATGCGTTAGACGGAAATAGACATATGATTTAAAATCTAGTATCCTAGGATTCAGTGTTTTCTGAAAACGAAACACCTTCACTGCGGATACTAGATGGTAAGCGCATATAATTATTTCTGTCTAATGCATACAAAGCTCATAAACTGTATTCCAACTCATTTGATTACCTTTGTTCACATTTTCCGCCACCAATCTGTATAAAGATAATTAGCAATTTAACCAATTCTGTCATTTCAACCTAACTTGCCTTCCGCGAAAGAACATTAGAGGCATTAAAATTTCGACGGAAAACTCAATGGGTGGAAATTCAGAATACACATTACAAGACTTAGCAAATTCTTAACATTCGGTTACCTACAATACCTAATTATCTCTTCTTTTGCTAAGGGGGCTCAAATTTATTTTCGTGAACAAGCCGCTGTCGCAGAGTCTACAGGTTAAGGCAATTTCGTTGTTTTCATAGGGAATCTCGATAACTATAGAAGATATGGAAAAATGGACCCCCATCCTCGAACTCTTTTTTCGAGAAAAGCTTAATGGTTTAAACCAAAATGGGCTAGGTACCGTCTTTTGTTTTCGAGTTATAAACAAAAATTTAATTTTTCGATTTTTGTTTTTTGACAATATCTCACTTATTTATAAAAATAGATAAAAGTAATTTGACGTTCTTCTGGCACCTTTTCGATACGAATACAGTGGGTAGTCAGTAGATGAAATTCATAGTTGTATGTGGTATCATGAGTAAGAGGATTTTTTCCCATTCCAGTGTTATATATCATAATATACAGATTGGTGGCGGAAAATGTGAACATAAGTAATCAAATGTGTGTGAATACAGTTTACGGACTTGGTATGCGTTAGGCATAAACAGAACTATATGCGATTAACATCTAGTATTCGCAGAATCAAAAGGTTTTGTTTTTAGAAAACACTGAATTCTAGGATACTAGATTTTAAATCATATATGTCTACTTCTGTCTAACGCATACAAAGCCCATAAACTGTATTCTAGCTCAATGGACTGCCTATGTTCACACTATCCACCACCAATCTGTATAATATAACATATACTGTCCCTCATAAATTTGTAACACATGAATTTTTTTATCATCAATTTCTCAGAGTGTTTTATTCCTGATACAAGTTTCTACATCTTCTCAAACTAAAAATTCACTTGCCAAAATGTAAATATATTCGTATACAGGGGAGGTTCAAAAATATGAAAATGGTTCAAGAATAAAATACGGTTATTTTTCAAAATAGACAAAAATATTATTTAAAGAGGTTAAAAGAAAGTGTCAAACATAAAGTCACAGTTACTTGCTCCGAAAACATTTTTTTCTGGTTTCTCCTTTTTTTCTTACCACGCTGTGTATTACCAAATGAAATACTTCAAAGTTAACTTATCAAGGGATACGATAAACGAGTATTGTCAAATCTGAGTTTTCCCTCACTTAGCAACCAGGATATTACGTGATTCGAAATCAGTGCAAAAAAATTTCATTTTTGTGTCAAATTTTTAAATAATTCGTTTCACTCTGACTATGCAGTGTACAGGGATAGCAAGTTGCTTAAAACTGAACACGAAGACGTCAATCATAATAAATCCGCCTTTTGTATTGCAATCGGCTTATTTGTTAATACCTTGTTGAAGTAAACCCTTTTTGTCGCTTCTGCGTCAATTTGAAAAGAGCAGCATACAGTATACCTGAGTGCGGTCTACAAGCGGCAACGCAGCAAGGGAAGTTTGCCTTTAAATAACATTGTCGTATGTTCTCTGTACTGCATATTCACAGTGAAACGAGCTCTAGAGAATCGTATATTAATGACCCTAATTAATGAATGATTTTTTATTAATAAACGATTTTAAAAATTGGTTTATGTTGGTGGAACTGTAAGTGTATGTCAAATTCGAGGTTAACCTGCTAACCTCATATTTAACATAGACTTACAATGTCACCAACATAAACAGTGCCAACCTAAGAAAAAAATCACAACCATTTATGGTCACGCGGTACCATTACTGTCAAAACTTTAAGTGTCAAATTCTCTTCATGGAATAAAATTAGATTTTCTTCAAATTAATTATGTACGATCAACGGAAAAATATTGTAACTAACTCGTATGTTAATCGGCGATTAATAATATCTACAATTAACTCGCTCGCTAGCGCTCGCGCATTAAAATGTCTCGATTATTAATCGTTCTCATTAACATACTTGTTTGTTAAATAACTATTAATAGATATGTTATAACAAATACTTCCAATTAACATTTTTGTGTATTTTGAAAAATAAGAGTACTTTTTTCTTCAATCATTTTCATATTTTCGAACCTCCTTCGTATTGAAGTAGAATATTTACATTTTTGCAAATGCATTTTTTTAATTTGAGAAACTGCAGAGGTTTTAATGGACAATAAAATGTTCTGATAAATGGATATATGAAGGACACTATAATATTATAAGCAACAATCAAACGTGATTTATTCTGTCAATCAAACGGTGGTATTGTAACAACGCAAAAACTTTGTTTAATTACGTATATTCTAAATGGCACAAGTTTTCAACTAGAAAACGACGAAATATTAAAAATTATGAATTGTTGCTGTAAAGTAGTGAAAATGAATAAATCGATCCCATACGACATATGTCTCATAATGCCACAGCTAGCTATGAGTTCCATATAAAAAATACAACTTTATATGTTATAATCCGAATTTAGAATTTTGGACAACGCAGTACGCCACTCAATGATTATGAAAAATAAATAATATTAATACTACTTACGGGAACTTGAAAATGTTTCTACTTATTACCTCACCTTAAAAGTTTAATTTATTATTATTTTACTTTCTGTGCCGCCTGTCCAAAATCAAAGTTGGGCGTTGTGACCAAAATCAAACTTGGGCGTTATGACCAAGTTGGGCGTTGTGACCAGAATCAAAAGTGGGCGTTGTGACCAGAATCCAAAGTGGGCGTTGTGACCAGAATCAAAGTTGGGCGTTGTGACCAAGTTGGGCGTTGTGACCAAAATCGAAATTGGGCGTTGTGACCAAGTTGGGCGTTGTGACCAAAATCGAAATTGGGCGTTGTGACCAAGTTGGGCGTTGTGACCAAAATCGAAATTGGGCGTTGTGACCAAAATCGAAATTGGGCGTTGTGACCAAGTTGGGCGTTGTGACCAAAATCGAAGTTGGGCGTTATGACCAAAACGGTGGTTTAAGTGGCGTCGATAGCTCTCTCCTATAACAGACGTCGGTGGGCGTTGTGACCAAGTTGGGCGTTGTGACCAATATCGATTTTGGGCGTTATGACCAAGTTGGGCGTTGTGGCCAAAATCAAAATTGGGCGTTGTGACCAAGTTGGGCGTTGTGGCCAGAATCGAAGTTGGGCGTTGTGACCAAGTTGGGCGTTGTGACCAATATCGATTTTGGGCGTTATGACCAAGTTGGGCGTTGTGGCCAAAATCAAACTTGGGCGTTATGACCAAGTTGGGCGTTGTGACCAGAATCAAAAGTGGGCGTTGTGACCAGAATCCAAAGTGGGCGTTGTGACCAGAATCAAAGTTGGGCGTTGTGACCAAGTTGGGCGTTGTGACCAAAATCGAAATTGGGCGTTGTGACCAAGTTGGGCGTTGTGACCAAAATCGAAATTGGGCGTTGTGACCAAGTTGGGCGTTGTGACCAAAATCGAAATTGGGCGTTGTGACCAAAATCGAAATTGGGCGTTGTGACCAAGTTGGGCGTTGTGACCAAAATCGAAGTTGGGCGTTATGACCAAAACGGTGGTTTAAGTGGCGTCGATAGCTCTCTCCTATAACAGACGTCGGTGGGCGTTGTGACCAAGTTGGGCGTTGTGACCAATATCGATTTTGGGCGTTATGACCAAGTTGGGCGTTGTGGCCAAAATCAAAATTGGGCGTTGTGACCAAGTTGGGCGTTGTGACCAGAATCGAAGTTGGGCGTTATGACCAAATTCTGAGTTGGGGTTTGTGACCAGTGGGCGTTGTGTCCATGCCCCAACGTTTACAGCTGGTTTGAATATAAAAAATCTGGTGTGATACACGCACACAACTTCCTTTTACAGTGATCTTATAATTAGCCAAAAATTTGATTTTAAATTTATAAGCATTTGTCAAAAATTTTCAAAAATTACAAATTTTACAAAAACAGTACAAAATAGAGTGTTAGTTCAAGAGACAAATTTTTTCTAGAATTTTAAGCTGAATTCAAAAATGTAATAATATACCGGGTGTTCTATTTAAAATAGGAGTTAATAAAAATAATAGAAAAAAAAACAAAAGATACCTATTTTAGAAGTATTCAACTGGAAAATCACCTATCTCACATCCAAGAAGACTATACTAAGGAGATGCAACTTCATATGACGGCTGTATATAAAAGCGGCCCTTATGTTGGGGATAGCCGTCGCGGCGCTGTCGACAGCGTGTACTGCCGTTCGAGAGTTGGAAGCGAGCTAAATTAACCTGTAATCGCGGTTAAAAGTCAGTTTACGGTTGTTAATCCAATGGAGTGTATTTCAAGTGTGTTATTAATTGTTAAAACATGGTCCCAATTTCCAGTTACACTCAGCAAATGTTTGACATTGACAGTTCACGAGTTTTGTGAATGAATAATTGTACACCACGGCCGCCTTACTTGTCAGCTTTTAGCGGTCCGCTTCGAAACGGGAGTTGCGTGTCCTTAGTATAGTGTTCTTGCTCACATCAATACACATTAAAAATGTAATAAAAATGAGAAGTTTGAAAAAAATCGTTAGAACCGTTTTTGAATAAATCGAAAAAAACTGAAAAATCACAAGAGTAAACACCTACTTCCGGTTATGCAATTTTCTTCAAAAGCTTGCTGTTGCATCTACTTAGTACACAAAACTTATATGTGAAGTTTCAACCCCACACCTCTTTTCGTTTTTGAGATATTCTGTTCACAGACAGACAGACAGACACACAGACACACAGACAGACAGAACAATGAAAAAAAAGTATGTTTTTAGGGATCAGGGGACTCTAAAACGTAAAGATCTGTTGAAAACTCAATTTCGAATTTTTGGGGTGAATCCAATACTTCCTTTATTGTAAAAGGAAGTAAAAATAGAAAAAAAACAAAAGAAACCCATTTTAGAAGTATTCAACTGGAAAATCACCTATTTCACATCAATACACATTAAAAATGTAATAAAAATGTAAAGTTTAAAAATAATCGTTAGAGCCGTTTTTGAAAAAATTGAAAAAACTGAAAAATCACAAGAGTAAACACCTACTTCCGATTATGCGATTTTCTTCAAAAGCTTGCTGTCGCATTTACATAGTACACAAAACTTATATATGAAGTTTCAACGCCATACCTCTTTCCGTTTTTGAGATATTCTGTTCACAGGCAGACACACAGACAGACTAATGAAAAAAATGTTTTTTGGGATCAGGGGACTCTAAAACGTGAAGATCTGTTGAAATCTCAATTTCGTATTTTTGGGGTAAATCTAATACTTCCTTTATTGTAAAAGGAAGTAAAAACGGTAGTAGAAGTAATGACAAATGCAAAATTCTAAAAGGATATAATTAAAGTAGGTAGATATCAAATAAGAATAGAGTATAGAAGGCAGCAAGAATGAAAATATAGTAGTTAGGCAGTTTTGTTCCCATTATTAAAATAACTATAAAAATATGTAAGAATTTTATTTTGGTCCCGTTAAAATATTGACTTTAACGCTCTTTTACTGAATAAAATGTTTTGTATTGTGTAAGAAGAGTATTTATCAAAATCTACGTGGTGTTTTAAAGAAGTGAAATATTAAATAGCAAAGAAGAGAAGTAGTAGAGTAACTACAGAAGAGAATTGGAATTGGTAAACTTAATGGATACAAGCATGGTTAATTACAAGTGATTAATTGAAGAGTTATATTAAAACAGTTTTATTGGAAAGAATACAGTTGACAAGTAAAATAAATAAAAAGGTGTTTACATCAATCTAAGTGTTGCTGAGTAGAAAGTGCATAGGAGTGTCGGTGAAGCGAGAGGATCCATTCCGAAAGGGAGTAGCAGAGACAGGAGCATATTTGGGATTGTTGGCTGGTTGCTGTCAAGGATTTTGGGTTTTGGAGTATTGGACGAAGCTTGACACTGGTGATCCGTACGTGATTGCTGCATTGCAGAGAGCTGCTTAGAGAGGGTTAATTCCGGAAGGTGGTGGTAGAGACAGGAGCATATCTGAGATTGTTCTGTTGGCTGGTTGCTGTCAGGGATTCTTGGTTTCGTGGTATTGACGAAATTTGGCACTGGTAGTATGTACGTGCTAGCTGCGTTGCAGAAAGCTGCAACATTTAGTTGACATTAGAAGTGACATTTGATTTGAATGAACAGTTTTTAAAAATACTTGAAAATCATTCTTTTAGAAAAAAGTAACTAGATAATTGAACCCAAACCTCTGAAAGAATCTCAGGCGCTATTATCATCTTAATATTTGAAAGTTTGCATATTAAAAAGTCAATTTAAATAGAGCAGCATATATAGTATATATATATGTATATATATATATATATATATATATACATCCTTCTATTAAACCTGAACCATTAGGTATTTCATACTATCCTGCTCCAGCTATTTGTAGAAAAGATAGAAAAAAATTAATTGCATATTCGGGTGTATATATGGGGTGGGAGAACCGAATCTGTAACATATACATAGAAATAAAGAAGTTTAAATTACTCATATTATCATATTAACCACACCATGCTGAACCAGTATATTTTTCGCACTAACCTGAGCCAAAATATACAATTTTATGTAGTTGAACGAATTCTTCTGAACCATTCCAGCGTTGCCACAGTTAATACAAAGTTATTTATAGTTTTTGATTACTCGAGGATTATGTTACTGGTATCAGTTTGCCGGAAAAGATATAAAATTCAGATTTCAGTAAATTCTGCATTTTGATTTGGGCCTAGTAAACCCCAGGAATAAATTCATGGAGAAAATTTGTTACAGATTTTGTAGTGAGGTGTAGTTGCAATTACAGCGGAAGTCGCGGTGGGGAACAATTTTTGTTCAATCCTGTTATTGAAAATTACTGTTTCTTACTTAGATACAAAATGTGAAAGAGTTTGTTTTGACCATTGAAACTATTTACATAGCAACGGGTGAGCGAAAACAGTGGGTGAAATAATTTTCACTCACTCGTTTTGTCAATACACATAAGCTGAACATTCAACCAAATTTTATTCATAACACTAATACACATCAACAATATTACTTATAAATATGAATATTAACATTACAATTGTTAAAAATCGGTTGATTAATACCAGGGAATTGATTTTTCGCAGACTCTTCGGGTTCAACTTCCAAGCAAATTTTCTTGCTGGTGCTGCTGCCAGTATCTCCCGTAATAATTTTTTTCGCTATCTCGATTTTATTGGTCACTGACTCTTCTACATAGCTCTCAGCAATGGATGAGGAACGCCAACCTCCGTGTCCTTTAAGGATCAGGATATCAGCAGCAGCATTCGCCAATAGTGTTGCCGATGTCCGCCGAAAGCAATGTCCTGTATATAGGTCGACATTCTTGATTTGCAGGTAGCTTGCTACTAATCTAGGTATTTTGGATAAAGTATTTATACCCACTGGTTGAACTGTACATTTCACTGATCGATAATTCAAGAAAAATCTTCCATCGCCAAGAGTATTAGGACGCAACGCTGCATATTTTCGATATATCGCTAAACAATTAAAATTATTTCCTTCAGCACCAGTCACAACAAAAGGACGCGGTTTATAATGTCTTAATAATATTGACAACTAATATATATTCTTTATTTTCAATATCAGTGGTTTTAAGATTCACTAACTCGTCACACCTACAGGCGCCCATAACTGCCATCACAACAACCATTTTCATTAGCAAGTAAATCTCGTCGGATTTAGAAACTTTTCCACTTCTTTCTGATCAAATGTCTTCGCTGTCTTAGGTTGATAGCCTTTCGAATTACTTTTTAAAATCGCGAACAAGGTCTTAAACCTACAAAATTACATATATGATTACAACCGGTAAATTAATTACGAACTACGAAACTTACTTGCTTATGTCTATTTCTTCAAAAACCAATATGATGGATTTAAGCATCGAAAATGTAGACCATAAGGAAGGGACAGCGTATTTTTCTATTAATCCATTGAAATAAGCAACCACTACTTCTTCAATCACAACATTTACGTTTCTGTTCTCCATCCAAGACCGAAATTTTTCCAACTCCTTGACGTGCCTGTTTTAGATTTTTGCGGGAATAGATTAAATGTGACTGCATTAGTTTCTTCCAGAATGTCATCTGGTACAAATACACCGTTGTCTTCCTCCATTTTCTCTACGAAAAAAGCTGGCACACACTTTTGCGATGAAAAATTATAATTTGTTGAAAAATTAATTGTTTGTTTCATGAGAACCATAACAACGAAAACTGCCTCCTAAATGTTTTTGCAATTATAAAAATTAAAATTTGTTTTATTGAATTTTTAATAGCAGGATTGAACAAAGCACTATACAACACTCGTGGAGCCGGGGTCGGTAGCTCAGTGGTAAGCATCCTGGCTACTGATCTAAGGGTCGCGAGTTCGATTCCCGGTCCCGGTTAGGTTTTCAAAAATAAAAAATGCAGATGAAAGCCTCTACAGAATGCCATCATTCGGAAGTGATGTAAAGCTGTGGGTTCCATGTTACTACGATGTGTAGCATGTAAAAGATCCCTTGCTAGGGTTGAAACTCCTTAGTCTCGGCAAAATTCTAAGTAGGACTTTGACCAAATGACCACAGCAGTCGGTGTCTAAGGTACCTGGTACTCTGCATGCCTAGACCTTGTCCATTAACAAACAAACAAACAAACACTCGTGGGAAACTAAATCACTCACTTGTGTGTCGTTCCACACTTAGTTTCTCCACTCGTACTGTAATATACTATTGTCTGAAAACATTTTTGTGACGGTTTCTCATAATTTTGCAAAAAACCTATTTTTATATTTTGGTTCGTTTACAGTGCTACAAACCCAAATGAGTTCGTTTATACAGCATTTGTTTTAAATGTCAAAATATGTCAAATTTTATTTATAAAAAAGGGTTCAAAAGGCACAAAATAGAAAAAAAAGTATAAAAAACTCGTGTCATAAGTTATTTAAATACTAAGAAATAACCCCTTACCATCAAAATATTTAAGTAGAACCTAAATACGCATTTCGGCGGCTAGGCTCCCATCTTTAGTAAAAGCTAAAACAAAGAAAGCTGACCGCAGTTAAGAAAACACTTCTATACTCCGTCAACTATCAGAGTCTAATCTAAGTCATTTATACACTCCTCCTTTGGACTCGTGTTGCAAAATCTTCCTAAGGAAACTTGTCCTTTAACATACTATTTTGGACTGGTTTTTAATAACGAAAGCATAAATACACTATTGCCAAATCTATTGGTTCAGCTTTATCGGAAAAGGTATATACTATATACAGAACTCAAAACAGCGCCAATCCCTAATGCGCACATCCCTCGAACTTGAAAATACATATATCGATCAAACCTGAGCCATTTTAATCATGCAATTTCTACCGTCTGGTGATTTTTTAACCCGGCAAAGCCGAGTGAGATGCAAGCAGCTAGTATTACGCTAATAGAACGAGACTGCACCAATAATTTTTTTAGCTTAAATAAATTTTTATTAAAGGAAAACCTACCTGAACCACATATATGGTTCAGGTCCGTCAGGCTGGTTCAGAATTGTGCATACAAATACCCTCGAGTGGTTCAGCTTTGTACCATTACTGTATCTATATATATATATATATATATATATATATATATATATTTGCCATGTCTTAAGGTGGTCCACAACTGCATCACCGAACTCCTTCCTTATCATGTCGTAGAAATGCATCGTTAATACTGTAATATAAAAACTCTTCACAGCTCGTGTGGTTACAGAATAGTTTAAGATGTTGGCTGGGAACGGATGAGAATCCACCCACAGCACTGGACACAATATTCAGAGCTTGATTGGTTACAGGAAATTAAAACCACATTGTATCTTGTCAGACGTTTCAGAATACTTTATTCTATTATCGATGACACCGAAAAATACTAGGGCATAACCTTACAGTTGTTAACATGTGTTGATGAAAATTTATATTTTAACAGGTATGAAGAGGGTGGTGAAGCCGCATTTTTGTGAAACAACAGAAGCACATTGAGTACTACTGAATGGCGTAATAACACTTTAAAATACACAAACACAATTAAAACAAGTTTAAAATTCGTTAATTATTAAAACCAGGCCATGGCCATGCAAGGACCCTTGCATGGCCGGGGCTATGTGAAGGCTTCCGAAAACCTGTTTGCAGGCAACAACAACAACAGAACACTTAGAAGAGTTGAACACACAGAAAAAAGTATTAACGATGCATTTCTACGACATGATAAGGAAGGAGTTCGGTGATGCAGTTGTGGACCACCTTAAGACATGGCAAACATGTAACCGTAAGCTGGCAGCAGCCAAAAACAGAAGTATATATATATATCTGTTTTTGTATCAAGTGGAGATCCGGGATAAATGTTGGACTACCCGAGATCCACCACAACAGAACGACTTTGCTGAGTATATTTTCCACAAACGATTGCCTAATCCGTTACTTAATCCCTAACCACGGAGAGGGGAAACAATTTCAGCACTTGACTCATTCGTGATATAATGTAAACAACATAAGATCCGTGATAAATTATATACAAGTAGAGGTCCGGAGGTGTATATGGTGATGTACGTAGCATAAGATGAGATCCTGCAAGGTTGCCATACCTCTTGGATAAGAAAGCAATCATAAAAGAGGAATGCTTGCGAAAAGTTTTGCTTATGCACGTAACTATTTTAGCAGTGGAACGACCATGCATTATGTTGTAGTATTTTGAAACTCATATTCGAAATAAAATTTCCCATAAAAAACAGAATGCCTGAAAATCATTTAAATGTTTTTAAGTAATAGACCTGGATATAAATTAAAGTATTCGTATACAGCACTTATAAAAACAAGTAGCTGTAAGAACTTTTTCTTATATTAATATGTAGACTACAGTACAGCTGTATTTTCATAGTTTCGGTTCATTAAAGACATAATACTATGTTTGAAGGTCATCCGTGCAAAACCGGCTATATCCATTTGTTCTTCGAATTTTTTTTTTCTCAATTTTGCATCTTTAGCTTCAGCTCTATCGACAACTAAAGTGATTCTATCCAAAACCGGCTATATCAATGTTACAATTACATTTGAAAAGCAGGTTTTAGAGCAAAACCGGCTAATTCCACGTTTTTTCAGCAAATCTGGCTATATCCGATTGCCATTATTAAGAGCCTGCCGTATTAATATAAGTTAACTTTTTTATTCTGTTTAATTTTTTTAACTAAAAATGTGCGTTATTTTGTAGCTTATAGATATATTTTGTCATTATTTTTGAAAAATAAATCTTCTTCCACATTTGTTAACGGATTTTGAAGCAAACCTATTTGAAAATGAAAATATGTCCCATCAATCAAGTACATTAATGCCCACAAGACATAAAATTGCATTTTTTTTATCTGTAAAGGCCAGGAAATGGGAAGTTTTTGCCATTTTTCCAACATTTTACGAAAATGGATATAGCCGGTTTTGCACGGATGCTCCTCATTTAATTTAATTTTTTATCAACAACCTTGTTTACTGGCCCTCGACAACCGGCGGAATATGGCTTTTATGGGCCGAAAGTCTATAAAATCGGTAATCAGTAAAACAGATATCAACAATCCAACAATCTAATATAGCAATATCAACAACCTACAAAGAAATCACAGCACGCCAAAAATGCACAGCACCAGCCTGTGCCCAAAATACCGAATTCTTAATTTTTGTCCATTTCGATAACCAAACTAAAATAAAACGTTGTATGTACCGTATCTATAATCTGGCCATTATGCTCTTAATATATAAATAACTATTATTTTTTATTTTGTCCAAATGGAAATTCTAGTTATGAGCAGCCTCGAAAGCTTCACTTTGAAAAATGTTCATTTGGAAGGTTTCCGGTAAAGAAATATTCACTTCCATAAGAAAGTTTCTTATTATTCTTATTATTTTTCGAATAGGGCCCATTCATTGTTATCTTCTTATATCCTACTTTGATTTGTTTTCCTTTTGCTCTTCTCTTTCTATTTTTCTGATTTACGCTTGCATGTTTCTTTCTACTAACGTCATTTCATGATCAATGTATTCTTCTTTCCCTTGGGATCATTTTTATCTTATATAACCTGTTGTTCTTTGTCTTAGGATTTCATCTCTATACTAATTATTTCCCCCTGTTTTTCTCTTGCCTATGATGTTCACATTTTTTACATTTGTTTGTATTCCTACTTCCCTGCTTAGGAACTGGTTTATTACTGCCTCTAACTTTTCTATCCTCTCTGCTAATTGCAATTTTAATTTTTTCCTCTCAGCTCATTTTTCCTGATTTCATCTCTTAATTTTTAATTTTTTTTACGTATTTTTTATATTTGTTCCATAATTTCCTTCATCATATTTTTACAACTTCTCAATCGCCCATGTTTACTTCATTTTCCTGGTTTGGTTGTCTATTTTGGTCTGGGTACCTGATTTTTTTTCTCCTTCCGAAAATTTTCTTTACCGTGTTGCTATCTAGCTCCCCGTCCTTTTTTTTTGTTCATCTCCTAAACATCTTTATGTGGTTACTTCAGATTCTTTAAATTCGATAAGGTCGCCTCTCAGCGTGGATTACGCTGCAATACACTTACACGTACTCACGTCCATTTATTTCGTATTGTTATAACTGAGATTTCCAATTTTTTTTGTTGCTTACTTTCTCTTTTACTATGTTATACTACCACTTTGCAAAAATCAGGTGAGATCGTCCCGTTTATGAGATTTTACCGGTACGATTTCACTGCGCGTCCGTTCCGCCTTTATTGTTTGGGAATACCCCAATGATGCGTTAATGGCCGTTTGCTTGCAAACAATGGGCCTGTGGAATTGCTTCCAAGATCACCTGATCTCACACCTTCGGATTTTTTCTATTTTAATCTAGATTATTTAGAAAATAAAATCAGATGTGATCCTATGAGAAAGGCAAAGAAACCAACCAAGAACTCCGAAAGAAAGCAGAGGCGTGTGTTGTACAAAACGGTGAACATGTTGAGCAATCTATTGGATCGACGGTGCTTGCTGTCTGTATAACCGAATAAAATTACCAATCCTTAGACGCGATTTTGGGCAAAACTTTTTATAGAATCCCACTAAAATTCTATACATACAAGAGAAAAAAATGAAGAATTTAAAAATATAACCAAAAAATGCATAATGTACATCCGGTTTAAACAAAAGCAAAAAAAATATTTGAAATTGCTACCAAATAGCAATGATGATCTCCAACAGCCAACTATTCATTTTGTTTAAATCGTATAGTAATAAAAAGATTATCGAGTGTACTCTTTGATTAAAGGCACTCTGGAACAAAATACGCCTCAATGCACATTTTTAAGCTTTCGATTTCAATTGAAAAGTTCCCAAAAATGGTTGAATCTACTAAAAATAATCCGAAATTCAAATTTTCCGTTGTATCTTATGTTATAAGAGCCGATGCCGGCCGCCGGCCGTCCAGACCGTAAGCAGGCGCGCGCACATGCCGATCGTACATGCCGATCGCACCGCAATACGCAGCATGAAGGGCCCGCATACTGGGCCGGACGTAGCCTGGCTACCAGGTTAAGCAAGCATTTTTATTGTTAACCGTTTCTTTACGCTGCCAGGCCCAGACGTAGGCTGGCCAACGCGTTCTAGTAGGTACATATAACATAATATTAATAGTAATCGTGCTATTTTTAATATATTTCGCCATACCACAAAATAAAAATATTAGAACATGAACGTTTCAGAAGACAAATCTACTTCCATTTGCAACAATTAACTGTTAAATTAACTATGAGAGCTTAGCTTATTTTATTGGAAATCTAGCAGAGTGCGACTAACCTCCCCAATAAAACAGTGTGACACTGACAGCCGCCTACTTGATTACTTTTTTAAGAATGGATAGGCAACTAGTATTTAAATCAACTAAATGTGTGGACACGCATTCGTCTTTGTTTAGTAAAATATATGCAGCTTCTTTAATTTCACGTCTAGTTAATATCGATTCTATAAATAACATTTTTGTGTTATGCCAATGTATTTCGTGGTTGTTGTTCCAAGCATGTTCTGCTATTTTAGATTGGTCAATCTGTTATTTCTTAATTAAATTTTGGTATTTTTCAACCCTAATTTCTAAAGGCCTTGATGTTTCACCGATATAGTTTTTTCCGCATTCACACGGAATACTGAAATTTTCGTGAACATCGCTTTAAATATTAAAACAAAAATCGAATAAAAATCAAGTAGTATGAAACAATGAGTTAGCCCTAAAATTATGACAGTTCTTCATAGTTTGTTTATCTGTTTTTGTTGTGTGCTCTTAATAAAATAAATAAATTTGCGATATTTCAGTGAAAAAGAACGAATTCAAATTTTAGTATTGAGGGAATGTGGTGTTGGTACGATGTTCAAAATACAGTATCATACTTTTTTAGATTCCTAGAATTTCATGCTTTGTCCAAATTCATAATAAAAAGTTAGGGTTTCAATTTAAAAAGGTATCGCTCATATCGGTCATAAGTGAAAAACAAAAGACAATCTAAAAGTGACAATTACAGCAAAATATATCTTATGTAAAATACATGCGTGTTATTGTTTCGTACATCAAAAATGTTCTGAACAAGAGTCTCGGAATAACATTTATCATTTAAAACATTTATAATAAATTCTTTCTTTATTTTGAAGATTTCATTATTAGTTCAATTAACCTTGGCTCTATCGTAAATACTTTTTACAACATCTGTCTTTATGTATTTGTGATGATTGGAGTTAAAATGTAAGAACCTATTGGCGTTGGTTTTCTTGCGGTATGCTGATGTTTAAAAAGTATTTGTTCTTCGCGTCATTAGTATATCAGAAAATAGTAATTGAACGTATTGTTATGCTTCTGATGTGAATTTGATATTTTTTTTATTGTTAATATGTTCAAGAAATATATCGTCAATACTATATGGCCAAATTGCAAAAACATCAACATACCTCCACCAAACTATTGGTTTGTATGTGTATACAGGGTGCCCGGATTTCGTAGGGACAACATGGGTAACTTTTGTATTTGAAGAGATAGAGAGATGGTTAAATTAGCAAAAAGGTGCAGGTTTGAGAGCTCATTAAGAATCCATCTTCAAATTTTACTTGTCATGGCCCACTTATCTAAAATGTAAAAAAAAACAAAATCTCCTAATTTCTTTTATATGCCGTAACTTTTTTGTTACTTAAGATATTGAGATGCAATTTGAACGAATTTGCATGGTAATTTAAATACATTTATTGGCACTCAATAAAATCAATTTTATTTGTGCAAATTTTTAGTAATCTAACCTAACCTCAAAATTTTAAATTGGTACCGTGCAATTTTTTTGGCCCTTTTAAGAGAGGATTTTTTTCTGAATGCAATGATGTATTACATGATATGGAAACTTCTTCAAAATTTTTAAAAACTGAGCTTATTCTTTTTACAGGCAGAAATCACTAGTGCCATGATCACAATAACTTTGTTTTTTGTTTATCACGTTATCTGTGAAATTATGTTTTGAAACAAAAAGCAGGCTTATCATCATACGTGCCTGTCAGTAGTGTGAGTGTTATTACTTCAACTTATAACGGAAAATTTTGAAAATACAATGTATTTTGTGCTGATATCAAGTGCTACCAGAACGTAGAACCTACACGTCAAACATACGGAACACACTGACACTACTGGAAGGCACGTATGATGATAAGCCTGCTTTTTGTTTCGAAACATAATTTCACAGATAATGTGATAAACAAAAAACAAAGTTATTGTGATCATGGCACTAGTGATTTCTGCCTGTAAAAAGAATAAGCTCAGTTTTTTCAAAATTTTGAAGAAGTTTCCATATCATGTAATACATCATTGCATTCAGAAAAAAAGCCTCTCTTAGAAGGGCCAAAAAAATTGCACGGTACCAATTTAAAATTTTGAGGTTAGGTTAGATTACTAAAAATTTGCAAAAATAAAATTGGTTTTATTAAGTGCCAATAAAAGTATTTAAATTACCATGCAAATTAGTTCAAATCGCATCTCAATATCTTAAGTAAAAAAAAGTTACGGCATATAAAAGAAATTAAAAGATTTTGTTTTTTTTAAATTTTAGACAAGTGGGCCATGACAAGTAAAATTTGAAGATGGATTCTTAATGAGCTCTCAAACCTGCACCTTTTTGCTAATTTAACCATCTCTCTATCTCTTCAAATACAAAAGTTACCCATGTTGTCCTTACGAAATCCGGGCACCCTGTATGTAGACATGTTGTTACTCAAAGTCTCCCATAAAAATAAATTGAAACAACAAACATTAATAAAATGCAACCTATATATTTTAAAAGATCCCGTATTTGCCCATTACTAGGAAATACTCGCCTTGGCTCATTTGTGTAAGATCTAATTACCGACGCGACGTTGCCGAATATGCAGGATCTCAGGTTGTGCATAAAATGTCAAACACTGTATAACTTGTGAAGCGCCCTCTTTAGCGCGTTTAGTGTAACTATTTCTGTATAAAAATTGATAAAAATGGACAAAATGAGATCCGAACTAAAATTTAGAGGCGCACTACCCTCACCTTGTTCAAACGGATCTCCACTTGTATACTATTTATCACGAAAAGATCTCGACTTGTGCAGAAAACATATATATATATATATATATATATATATATATATATATATAGACATAGACGGTCATTATCCAGCCCATAGGATATATTTCATGTACGCTGTGTAGCCCAATCATACGGTGTTGAGCCCAGGTGAGGGCTCATCAACGAATCGACGTGTATATGTAGTTCATTCAATTGGAACGTGCACAAGGAATACGTACACAAATTTTTGGCTGGGCTCATCAATGCTATGGTTACATATCCCTTATACAGCATATAGTTCAGGGTACCGCTCACCAGGGGGCGCCTTGTATATACACGAAAAACGTATACAGACATTGTTAAGCCCACTACACTCACCACTCGTTGTGTGGCCCGAAATTAGGCAACACTGTACGTTATGCTAATAGTCTGACCTTTCGATGTAATCTTACACCAGTTGATTAAATGAACGTGCCGGCATTCTCTATAATACATTACATATAATGTAGTCTTAAGGTATATGTATTAATAAATGTTGAATTAATTAGTATTGTGTATTGAAATATTATTTACTTTTTTAAAGGATTTTTATATGACAAATATTTGATATTAGTAGGGTAAATTTAAAATAAAAATCTCGTACAATAATAATGGATCGTAAACAATGAATATAAGTAAATGTCTATTTCCCGAGAGCATGGCTTAATTGCCATGTCGGTTGAGCGCCGACCGGGTGCGTCCCCAGGTGGCGGATAGGGGAACGGCCACGACCCTTTACGGGAATGACTGGTCAGCAGCACAGCTGTCGCAGACCAACTCGCATACCGTAAACCACCAGTGTTTGATGCAACGACCCCTGAGTGGCCTTCGGCGCTCAGGGTAGTGTCAACCTGGGGCACGGGGAACTGGGCTTAACCGCCTGGTTTGTGTGGATGGGGCCCCACTATAAAAACCCCCCTAATCCCAAGGTACGGTGCGCGCCGAAGGGATGCATGGCCAGGAGGCAACCTGGTCCCTAGCGACCAACCTCGGGGCACCTGGCGCACCCCGTTGTATTTAGCCCTTCACGTATGCAGGGGGCTCCGTGCGTGTCGAAACCCTTTCCCCCATACTCGTGGGAACAATATGGATAACGAAGACATATTACCTAACCTTTCCAGCGGGGATGAAGAAGCCCTGTTGAAATCACCCAAATCAGATGTGGCTGAAAAAACCATAACTGAGGAGGGAACCACCGTCGATTTGGAGGCTGATACCCTAACCTCCAAAATCGAAAAGGTGTCACTGCAACGGCTTTCTGGAGCACAGAGACGGAAAGCCGCAATCGAGAGGGCCAAAGCTCTTGGCGAACCCATACGCCATAGGAGAAAGAACCCCAAGAAACCTAACACAAACCGTGACGAGAGCTCACACGCTCCCACCGGCAGTGTTAAGAAAGGTGAAACAGCTGGCGGCTCAGGCGTACCGGCTACTACACCTTCTAAGAAAGGAGAAATAGCTGGCGGCTCAGGCGTACCGGCTACTACACTTTCTAAAAAGAGGCAGAGGTCCGACGGGAGCACACCAAACTCCCAAACCGCGACAACTGCAAAAAAGTCCTGCACTGATGATAATGCAGTGAGGAAAGAAACCTTTAGGAAGCCCTTAAAGGATTAAAAATGGCTATAGCTCCTCAGGACTTCCCAGAGACACGCCTGACGGAGGAACAAGCCGAAGAAATTCAGTCCGCACTGTTGGGACAAATCCAACCCGGAGGGGAAGGAACAGGACCACAGTTCAACAGCTGCTACTTTGAAAAAGGTGCAGTCATCCTCTCCTGCAAGAGCGAGGAAACGAAGTCATGGCTGACAACCACGACTCCAAACCTCCAGCTGTGGGAGGGAGCTAGGCTCAGAGTAGGACCAGCCAAGGAGATCCTGAATGCGGCCAAAGTACTTATGTGGGCTCCCAAACCCTTTAGTACCAAACCGCAGAAGGATATCCTTGATCTCCTTAAGACCCAGAACAAGGGGCTGAAGACAGAGGACTGGCGAGTCATCAACAGTGTATCGGAGCCTAAAGGCAGGACACTGATCATGTTGATCGACGAGGCATCCCTAACCACTCTCCGTAACCTGAACATGAAGCCATGTTTAGGCCTAGGCAGAGCAACATTCAGATGTTTATCTGTACCTACCCCTGACGGACAAGATGGCGCCAGCACCAGCAAGTGTCCTGAGGCTACTGCAAGTAAACCTCCAACACAGTAGGGGAGCCACGGCTGTATTATGCAGCCGGTTACAAACCGAGGACATTGATGTGGCCCTCATCCAAGAACCATGGATAGTAAGGGGCCAAATAATGGGACTCGGACAAGCCAGAGGTGAGTTAATATACGATAAATCCTCTGATATACCCAGGACATGTATTTATGTAAGAAGGGGGGTAAAATACATGGCTCTGTACAACTTATGTTTTAGGGATCTAACAACCATTAAACTGAAACAAATTAGGGAGGGCAACGAGAGGCAGGTAGTGATATCCTCCGTATACCTTCCCTACGATGCCATCAACCCTCCACCAAGCACAGAGTTGATGGAAACTGTAACGTTCTGCGAGGCCAACCGCCTCCAGTTCTTAGCAGGCTGCGATGCCAATGCGCACAACACTGCATGGGGCAGCACGGACACAAACCAGAGAGGAACCGATCTCCTGGAATATTTGGTAAGTAATAACTTACAAATACTTAACCGAGGTAGTGAGCCCACTTTTGTAACTCGACGTCGGCAAGAAGTCATTGACATAACTCTGTCCACGGCTGGACTGCAGGACAGAGTAATACAATGGCGCGTATCTAACGAACCATCACTGTCTGATCATAGACACATTGAGTACTTCCTGACAGATTTTGAAAAGGCAACAATAACCTATCGAAATCCCAGGAAAACTGATTGGGCTGCATACAGGGAGGAACTTCTTAGCAAGTTATCCGATGTTAAAACCCATATCCATACGCCAGCAGACATTGAGGTAATTGTGGACCAAATGAATGACGCCATACTAACCTCATATGAAAACAACTGTCCATTGAGAAAGAGACAGACCAACAGGAAGGTCATATGGTGGAATGAACACCTGGCCAACCTGAGGAAAAGAGCACGAAAACTCTTTAACAGAGCAAAAAGGAACGGAGAGTGGGGCCAACACGCCCAGGCTCTAACCGAATATAACAAAGCTCTGAGAAAAGCAAAAACAGACTCATGGAGGAGCTTCTGTGGGGACATTGAAGGCACCACAGAAACAGCACGCCTCCACAAAGTTCTGTCAAAAGACCCCTTAAATCCAGTCGGGAACATGCTAAAACCGACACAGGAATACACAACTAGTGAAAGGGAAACCCTGGAAATGCTAATTCAAGCACACTTTCCAGGAGCACTGATGGCTGATCAGGCTAACATAACATCACAGCCAGTCCCTAGCAACTTCTCAAAAAGGCCCGCGAGAGACGAGTGGAAGGTAGCTAGGGAAGTGATCAGTCACAGCAAGGTACAGTGGGCTGTAAAATCCTTCTCACCTTATAAATCACCCGGACCAGATGGAATCTTCCCCGCTCTACTGCAGCGGGGAATAGACCTTCTGGTACCGATCCTAATTAAGATCTTTCGCCTATGCCTAGCGGGAAACTACTTGCCACTGGCGTGGAGACCGATCAAGGTCGTCTTCATTCCCAAACCAGGGCGAGCATCGTACACCCTGCCAAAGGCATATAGACCGATTAGCCTAATGTCTTTCTGTCTAAAGACTATGGAAAAACTGGTAGACAGGCACATACGAGATGGGGTCTTGAAAGACAATCCCATACATCGTAGCCAATATGCATATCAACCAGGAAAATCATGTGAATCGGCACTTCACAACCTACTCAGTAGGGTAGAAATGTCGATAACCAACAAGGAAGTAGCCCTAGCTGCTTTCCTGGACATAGAGGGAGCATTTGATAATACCTCCTTCGAATCAATAATGACTGCAACCCTAAGACATGGCGTGGACGACATCACAAACAGATGGATAAAAACCATGTTAGAGGGACGCCAGATACAGGCCGATTTGGGAGAAGAATCCCTCAAGGCACGTGCTGTCAGAGGTTGTCCACAAGGGGGTGTACTATCCCCACTACTGTGGAACATGGTAGTGAACGATCTCCTGCAGACACTCAATGACGAAGGGTTCTACACCCAAGGTTATGCAGATGACATAGTCATTCTCATAAGGGGCAAGTATCCAACCATCATTGCAGCTCTCATGCAAAGGGCACTGAACATCACTCAGGCATGGTGCAATAGGGAAAACCTCAAGGTAAACCCTAGCAAAACATCTATAATACCTTTCACTAAGAAAAGAAATGTAGAGGCCTTCAACAACCTTACAATCTTTGGTGAAAGAATTCAGGTTAGCCAGGAAGTTAAATATCTGGGTATTACCCTAGATGCAAAACTAAACTGGAATGCACACCTAGACAAAATAGCAAACAAAGCAAAAATGGCCCTCATGATGGGTAGACGCATGTTTGGTAAAACATGGGGACTGAAACGAATGATGGTTCATTGGTACTACATAACAGTAGTCAGACCCGTGATATCCTATGGCACCTTGGTATGGTGGCCAAAGGTAGAACAAAAAACAGCAATTAAAAAACTATCCAGGATACAGAGACTGGCCTGTTTGTGCATCTGTGGAGTTATGAATAGCACTCCAACAGCATCTATGGAAGCTCTCTTGGGACTAACACCTCTAGACATATATCTAAAAGGGGAAGCCCAGATTGGAGCATACAGAATGAAAACCACCGGAAACTGGAACACCAACCAGGAACGGTGCGGACACAAACGGATACAGGAAGTGGGCGAAGGTAACCCCATCTTAAAAATGGGCTCAGACTACAGCCTTCCAGAGTATTCCTTTGACAAACCTTTCACTGTGAGGTACGATCGCAATGACTGGACCCAAGAAACCTCAACCCACCTGCCAAATGGGCTAGTCTGGTACACAGATGGATCCCGAACAGCAGAGGGCACGGGTGCTGGAATACATGGCGTAAGACCAAAAGAGGACATTAGTGTATCTCTTGGGACCAAAGCCACAGTCTTTCAAGCTGAAATCTTTGCTATAATGCAATGCGTCCAGGAAAATGCAAAACGCGGGTATTCCCAACAACGCATAAGCATACTTTCTGACAGTCAAGCGGCACTGAAAGCGCTTGAATCACCTCGTGTAAGCTCTGTGCTAACAAGAGAATGCTTAAATCACCTGACACTCCTAGCTGAAAAGAACACTGTTCAGCTCATTTGGGTGCCAGGGCACACAGGGATAGAGGGAAACGAAGCGGCAGACGCCCTCGCAAAAGCTGGTGCATCTACCCCATTTATAGGCCCAGAACCTGTATTTGGTATACCCAAACAAAGCATCCGAACAGCGATAGAAAAATGGACCGTTAGACAACACGCTTCTCGCTGGGATGCCACACAGGGACAAACACTGGGGAAGGAAATAATTAGAACGCCTTCTCGCAGACTAACAACCGATGTACTCCATCTAGGACGAACTCAGATCAGACGGCTGGTAGGACTAGTCACAGGACACTGCCACCTGAGAAAACACCTACACAAAATAGGCATATACAGAGGGGACATACTCTGTAGATTATGTCAGGAAGAGGAGGAGACAGCCTCACACATAATCTTCGACTGTCCAGCGTTACTCCGCAAAAGACAGCAACTTTTCGGGGGAACTCCACACGGAGCAGCTCTCACACACGAGCACCTCGTAAAACACCTCCTACAACTCGTTGAAGGTGCAGATCTATTTTAATAGGGTCAGGGGGGGCACAAAAGACCACAGAGTCGAAGTGCAAAAACTGGGCTCACTACTAACCCATCTAAATCCCTGCTTTAATCAATCAATCAATCAAATGTCTATTTATATTAAACGGAAACATACACTTTGTTTGTAAATGTTTTAATTTTGAACATAACACTTTAGTACCTATACATTTTACTGTACATTCATTACATATTTTACAAGAACACGCATGGCAACGAGTTTACTGCTGCAATGAAACTGTAAATTGCTAATGCATTTCTGATTTTCAACGCTATTCAAATCTAAGACTTCTTAAGTTTCGTAACCTATAAAATAATTTTCTTTATAGTATACTCTATACATAACTCAACTTTTATATTCAGCTACCACAATCACATACATTTCTAGCACATGACTGTATAGTACTAGCTTACAGAAGCATAAGATTGAGCTAAAAATAACAGTTATATATTTAATATACCGGGTGACAATAATGAGACCAGGGCCATGCCTCTATTTCCTTTACTTATGGATGAATTTGGATGAAAATTGATACAAAGATGCTAGATATAAATTGAGATTGACATACAAGTATAATCAAAATGACCGACTTTCGAGTTATACCGGAAATAACACTAACATTGAGTTTTTAAATGCATTTCATTATATATTTTGGTTTTCGCAATCTACGACTCAAATTACATGCAAGAGTGGTGTTATATTACACAGAAATATAAAAAAAAATTAATTAATAATTCTTCAATTTTAGACAACGAAAAAGTAGTGCACGATGCATATCGTTAGATTGGTAATTACATTTTCTGTTTAATGACAAAATGGCCCTTCGTAGGTGTCATTTAAAAAAGTGACTTTTTCTTTAAAAAATGTGTTTAGCAAATTTTGTTCTTTTATTAAGGGTTTGTTATTACCTTTATTGATAAAATATCTATTATTATTAGTTGCTATAGTTAATTAGAACAAATTTTTTAAGTCACACCCTTCTACCGTAAAAATAAAATAAAAAAAAAATCAGTTTAAAAAAATGAAAATTTCGCGAGACTATTAGTATGTAATTTAACTTGTAGATTCAGAAAAACATAAAATATATAGGGTGATTAATTTAAAAAATCACAGTTGGTGTAATTTCCGGTGTAACCGAAAGTCGGACATTTTGACTATATCCATCGGTCATTCATAAATTATGTCTAGTATCTACATTTAAAATCTGATCCAAATCGATTATAAATAAAGAAGATCTAAGCATGGCCCTGTCTCATTGTCACCCGGTATACTAAACCAATTCTTAAATCACAGATTTTTGCTTGCGTATTTTCGCTTTTTTGGAGGAGGGCTTTACAAATTTGCAGCTGTAATAGTGGGAATGGAATTTTATTTGAATAATTTATTTCTTATCGCTAATTCTTTCAAATTCAAATTCCTTTTTTTCAAAATGAGCCTGAAACAAAATTATGATGTATATTGATGAAAGTCATTTATGTGTGCGGAAATGTACGTCACAAATACTTGCTCTAAGGGGCAATTCTCCTCTATCGATACATTTTAACTAGATATGCCTCCCTTCTATATTATTGGTTTCTTGGAGTATGGAGAACGATCTAACCCCATTTTCGGAACGATTGCTGCAACAGGACACACTGCAGCCCGGCATTTTCTATCTATAATTAATACTTGTTGATTTTTAAAATATGAAGTATCTACTGAATTCATACAAAAAATGAAAACAACACTGCAAATAAGCACAACTTCGAATTCGAACTAAATTATTTGACATGCGCACAGCTGTTGATTTATGGTGCATTCGCCATATTGACTCCAAAAATACAAAACACTGGCGCCATTAATTGCAGTACTCGATTAATATAGGGACTCTATTCTTTATCAGAGCAGTCGAAGAAACACTTGGTTTACAAAGTACCGCAATGGCGGCCATATTTTTTCAGAAATTACATCCTTCAAAGAAATATGAAAATTCATTAGATACGATATTTTGCACATTTTTCCGTTATACTTATGGAAACAACAAGAAACATAGCAGCGAATCATTCTTTTAGGTTGGGTTTTAATAATTTACTTGCTATTTGATAACACATCGACAACTTCTAACCATGCAATTTATATACTAAACTTGTCAAAATGACATTACTTATATTCTGACAGATATAATTGACTGAACGATGCCATTTCTGAAACAACATGGCCGCCGTTCCGGTACTTTGTAAACCAAAAGTTTCTTCGACTGTTTTTTTCTATATGTGCATTTGTTTTACCAGAAATTGTACTCACGATCTTTGAAGCAGGAGTGAGGAACTCAGGATGCTTAACGACGGCTTAGTACATTGTCACCAAGCCCGACAGCAAGTGCATGCTTTTGAGTATTTCCAGGAATTTTTAAAAATGGTTTTCCGGAAAATATGTCTCAAGTCACACTGCATTTAAAAACTCACAATAGTTTCGTAACTAGCCTGTAGGAAGTTGGATGAACTTAACACATTAAGTATGCATTCAAAGCATGCGTGTATTGTAGTAGGTACTGAAGCATTTACGAACATATTTTAATTAAACATTTTGCATATACCCCTAGAATAAATTATGCAAGTCGTTTTTGATAATTTTAATAGTTGAATTTGACCAGAAGTACTCGATTAAAGAAAAGTGTGTAAGCGGTAGGTGCCGAAGAAGATTTTTACATGCAAACCTTTGAAAAACATAACGGCTTGAAATTAAAGTCACAAATTGTGAACTACGGTCCTGGTATACAAATTTACATAGAGATAGGAGCAAAAAACTGAGGTAAACAATGATTTTTACTCGTATAACTCCACAACGAGGCATTGTCCCACCACATTTTACAGATATTTGTCTTCCTTACTTTGTATTAGAGTTTGCAATCCCGCAGTAAAAATGCAATACTTACCGGGATTTCGGGATCGGCTACTATGAGTTGAATAAAATATAACAGGTAGATACAGTCACAGAAACAATATAGCTGCCACATTCGTTTTTTCAGTGCAAGTTTATCAAAGTCCACTAGCTTAGCAAGAGATAACGCTAGAAGAAACTAAAAAGCTATAGTCCGCATGAAAATGGAAGGGCTCCTGGAACTGGTGGCATCTCTGTTGGGTTTTAAGGCACGGACCAGAAAAATTTTATAAACTTCTCACTTACATATTTAATTTGTTCCCAAGAACAGAGCCGGATTACAGATATGTGAGGCCCGGGGCAAAATTTTTTAGAGGCCCCATTTTCCAAGTCATGGGCATATTCTACAAGCATGCTTTATTATTTTATTAAATTAATATTTTTTATAGGTAGGAAAGTGTTTAATACAATGTAGGAAAAAAGTACAATGTTTGAACATGCATATCAATTTATTTTTACTTTTAATTGCAGAAATTCCTTAATTATGCTATCGAAATAAAACACTGGAGAATGTGGTTTGAAAATATCACAATTCGTTAAAACCCTCACCACACAAATATTTAACAACTGCTAAATACGTATTTCGACAGCCAAGCTGTCATCATCAGTAGCCACGAAAATTTATACAGCAAAATGACAACGATATGCTCGTGACCAAATCACAAATGCAAGTGGACGATTCTCACGCATTTTACAGCTATTTACACTGTCTGGCTCGGAGGACGTGGCCGAGAGCCAATTAACATGGCCGAAGGTCATTTAACTTCAATAAATCATACAAGATGGAGGAAGGTATAGGCCCAACATCTTTGTTCAAATGTTTATTATCTCGGTTCTTAAAAATGACCAAGCTTTCGAATGAATTTAGTTGCTTTGTTGAAGTTAACGCCTTGACAATTGTTAGGTCATCCTCTTTTATACTATGACCCGTTTCGTAAATATGTTGGGCAATACTCGATTTTTCGAATATGTTGAATCTAAAATGAGCTCTTCAAACATAGTACCAAAATTACGACCTGTTTGGCCAATATATTTGGAATCACAATGGGAGCATTTAATTTCGTAAATTCCAGATCTCTCTAAACTCCTCAGTTTGTCTTTTAAATTTCCCAGCAAATTTCTAATATTGTTGTTTGAACCATACACAACTTTATGGCCCCATTCTTTAAAAATGTTTGCTAGGCCCTTTGTAGCCGGGTGAAATGGAATTTTGATGTACTTGGGTCCTTCACTTCTAAGACTGACGAGAGTTGTGGAATTTCGAACGTGCAATTTTGTTTTTTGGTTCCTAATCAAATTGTCGATAATTTTAGAAGAGAAACCATTGTACACAGCGATGCTTTTTATAGTCTGAAGTTCAGTGGTATATCGATCTTTGTTTAAAGGAAAGGTTCACAGTCGATGCAGTGTACAGTTGTTAAATATTTGTGTGGTGAGGGTTTTAACAAATTGTGATGTTATCTAATTTCCGAAGCACATCACATTCAATGCTCATTAAAGTAAGAGCAGTTAATTCGGTTTTGGTTAATGCTATTTCTCAATTTATGTTTAATAATTTGCAATTTTGAAAAAGACCTTTCTGATTCACAGTTTGCTATCGATATGCATAAATATATTTTGAAAACAATGTAAACGAGGAATTCCCCAACCGCCCTTTGAAGGTAAAATTCTAAGAAATTTCAAATGCCAAAGGTTTTTAAATTTCCGAAACATTTACGCAACGGGTACAAAGGGATTTAAATGACTATTCAACACTATAACATATAAGCCAATCACATTGCAGACATTTGCTTTTTTCAACCAATAACAGCAGTATATCACTGAATATTGGGCACCATGCAAAATATTCACAAAACAATGTACGTACTCAAAAAATAAATAGCCTTGTTGCGAAGTATCGCTTAGCAACGATGTTCTGTCCTTAGTTATATCGCTAGGTTACGTAACACTAAACCCCAACAAACTGTGTGGCTTGTTTTAAAAATTTTAAAATGTTGTGTTTTGGAAGTATTCCGCTGAATTTAATTGAGAATGATTAATTATATTAATTGTTGGATTATTTTTCAATAAAGTTAATCGTTATGTATTAATATTGTTAAATAGTCGTCCCAAATACCACTCGAAGTGGATATATTTTTTAAAAATATTTTGCCATTTCCATAGAAATTATTGGAAATTTCACTCAACAAAATCACATTTAAATGTCACTCGCCTTCGGCTCGTGACATTTTTTATGTGATTTTGTATCGTGAAATTTAAAAGCAATAATTTACATGGAAACGAGAAAATATTTGTCAAAAATATATCCACTGCTTGTGGTATTACCCTTGATTAGTAACCGCACTAGATTATAATCTTCGAATCTTTTCGAGGCCCCCGAAATTCGGTGGCCCGGGGCTGCAGCCCCCTTAGCCCCCCCTTTAATCCGGCTCTGCCTAAGAAGAGAAGAACTTCCAGTTGAGTGGAAAACGGCATACATAACTAAAATCTACAAGAAAGGGGATAAAACAAACTCTGGTAATTATAGACTACTGAGTGTTACAAATTCGCTACAATTTATGGAAAAATAATAAAAAATAGGCTCGAGAATGAAGTTGCAGATATAGATGAGCAAAGTGGATTCCGTGCTGAACGATCTGTGGTAGACAACCTGTTTTGCTTAAAGCAACTGACAGACAAACGACTAGCGTGTAATCTCGAGACCCATATGTATTTTACAGAACTAAGGAAAGCCTACAACAGTGTCCCATTATTTAAATTATGGCTGGTTATGCGACAAAGAGAAATTAAGGAGATCTATATTCAGGCTATACAAAAACGTTACGAGCCCAGAATCATATCATTTGGGCCAGATCAGTATAGCTCTTAAATTTTCTGATGTAATATTTGGAGTTCGTATATTTCATTCACTATAATACGATAATTGCAGTTGTTTGTAAATTTTGCCACAGGAATTACGAAAATTCAACAAATTGACAATAGCTTTACCACGTACCATTTTTGCAAAAAGAATACAGACACCAGACTGTCTATATGTTATTAAACAACAAACAGCTTGTTTCACTTCATCCAAAACATGTTAAGGTGAACGAAATGGTATTTATTTGATCATATGATCCAAATGAAATGATTCGGTAATTTACTTAGTGTTTCCCGACTATCTTTTGTAATTTGTTATTGCTAAAGCTGTTTAAAATATTTCTAAAAACTCCTACAATTATGATGTACGAATATTGACCAAAAAGATTTTCTTTTGTGGGTACAAAATAAAGATACCTGAAAAATCTTAACTGGGCCAAATGATGTGATTCTGGGCTTGTATAGTAATATGACGAGTCGTGTCAAAACAGAACAACTATCAAATAAAATAAAAGTTACAAAGGGGCTTCGACGAGGAAATTCGGGGAAATTACCTCACTCGGCTGTGCCTCGTGCGCTAAAATTTTCCCCTTATGGATAAAATGCCTCTTTATTCACTTGTAGCATACATAACTATTAACCAAAACAAGAATGGACATCCTCACATGTCCATCGGATTAGTACGACTTCGGTAACGTTTGGTCCAAGGTTCACATTAATAGCAAGGAAAAAATTATAGCGGTAAAAATCATTCAAGACTTGGAACGATTAACTGATACATTCTGTACAAATGAATTTTATTGGATTTTCCTTATTTTTTATAGGTATGTCTTTATAAACAGTTAAGCGTATACGATTGTCGAAACAGATGAAAACAAACATTCTTCCAATTTAATATCAAACTGTACGAAGACTTCGAACGAAAATGGGAGGTTTTTACAGAAACATGTATGCGACGGATTACGATGGAATAGTCTTATCAGAGCCATAGCTTGAGCATAGTTTATGCAATTCTGAACTACTCAATTATGATTACGATGTATACAGATGCCATAGAAATTTCTAAATAACAGGTAAAATCACAGGCTATACTAAACAAATATACATTTAAACTTCTTAATCTTGAAAACATTTTTATTGGTTGTATTTGGGTGTTTTTTAACATTGCTGGTGAAATATATACAATAACTGTAGTTTACTTTGAATCTCAATTCAAATTTGATGTCTATAATTAATGATTTGATGGTAGTAACGATTTTTTGGCTTTACCCTTTTTGTCTGCTGACCTTTATCAACTAAATTTATGTTGAGAACGTTTGGATTATTTTCAAGGCGTTTTCGTGCTGCAGGTTGTTTTTATTCGTTTTTCGAAAACTATCACACAATGTTGGCACGCATTTTCATTTTGTTTTCGACGAGCGAAGTGATCCATTTTCGTAAACAGGAACGTTTAAATTAATTTAGTAAATAAAATGAATCTACACTCCCCTCCAAAAAAACTGGATCATTGTTCTTAAGTATATTTTTATACAACAGATACTTTTTAAATGTCTGAATAGGCATTTTAAATTTATTTAAGTATGACTTAATAGTATAGTGACCTTATGTCACGCTTAGTAACAATTAAAATGTGTGTTTGTTTCGCTTAAAACAATTTATTAATTGTTTGCTGTTTTAGAAAGTTTATGCAAGACCTCATAAGCAGCATGCCACGACGAATGGAAACTGTAATAAGAGCTAGAGGTAGAAATACACAGTACTACTCAAAGTTGAATTGTTTTTTGTTTTTTTGAAATCAAATTGTTGTTTTTCATATTACATATCTTTTCATTTTCCTCATCTTTTTAATAAAATTTTTTTTATTATTATTATGTCATTAAGCAATACTGACATAAGTATAAAATGCATATTCAGACATTTGGAAATGATCTGTTGTATAAAAATAAAATTTAAAAAAATGATTCGTTTTTTTTGGAGGGGAGTGTATACTGTATATATTACGAAGGTATTATTTTAACTTAAACAGTTAGTTTTTGCAATATTATTATACTATATAGTTAATTAATTAATTAGTTTCTTGCAATATGTAAATTAAAAGTTTCAATATCACTATGACAATCGTTTATTAATTATTTATAAACTGTCAAAAAAACGCATGTTGGCAGTTCTATAATGTTCAATTATAATTTTCTTAATATTGCTGCAGTTAAAAAATGTATCTCGAATATGAAATGCTTTTGTATTATCAAACGAATTTTTAGGCTCGTCTTCGGTTCGCTAAAAAATCTATCATTTCGAATGCAAAAGTAGCATTTCGTATTGTAGATACAAAAATCTGGTGTGATACACTCACACAACTTCCTTTTACAGTGATCTTATAATTAGTCAAAAATTTAATTTTTAATTTTTAAGCATTTGTCAAAAATTTTCAAAAATTACGAATTCTACAAAAACGGTACAAAATAGAGCGTTAGTTGAAGAGACAAATTTTCTCTAAAATCTTAAGCAGAATTCAAAAATGTAATAATATACCGGGTGTTCCATTTAAAATAGGAGTTAATAAAAAAAATAGAAAAAAAAACAAAAGAAACCCACTTTAGAAGTTTTTAACTGGAAAATCACCTATCTCACGTCAATGCACATTAAAAATGTAATAAAAATTTAAAGTTTGAAAAAAATCGTTAGAGCCGTTTTTGAAAAAATCGAAAAAAACTGAAAAATCACAAGAGTAAACACCTACTTCCGGTTATGCGATTTTCTTCAAAAGCTTGCTGTCTCATCTACATAGTACACAAAACTTATATATGAAGTTTCAACGCCATACCTCTTTTCGTTTTTGAGATATTCTGTTCACAGACACACAGACAGACAGACACACAGACAGACAGACAGACACACAGACCAATGAAAAAAAATATGTTTTTTGGGATCAGGGGACTCTAAAACGTGAAGATCTGTTGAAAACTCAATTTCGAATTTTTGGGGTGAATCCAATACTTCCTTTATCGTAAAAGGAAGTAAAAATAATTATTTGCGTTTGGTCACCGCGGTTCTTTTTTTTTAAACTAATTGGCTTCAAAATGCCCCTGTTCTGGTTCTTCGAAGTCCATTGTAAACATTGCGAATATCGTTGTGGCTGAGGTGTGAAATGCATGTTTGTATCATAATACATTGTATTAGGACTTGTCCCGTAGAACATTGTCCGTGTCTTCGATTTGCACAGCACACTGATTAAATGCTACAGTGGCGGTTTGGTTTTACGATGAGACTAAATTCATTACATAAACAAGACTACGTTTTTGGCGCCATTTTAATATTCTCCCGTTTTGGATTTGTTCTTGTTCTTGTATTTGCAGCAACTTCTGTATTATAATCGTCTTCGAACAATTGATGCAATACGTAACGCAATTAACACTATTAATTACCAAACAACCATTAAGTGGTGCATTTAACAGATTTATAAATATTTTAGGTCAATGTATTGTTAATGACGTCAGCCACCTGGATTATGTAATTAAATGCGTTAACTGAGAAAATGAAGAACTCAGTTATGGTAGTTATTTGGAATTTTGCAGTTCGAAGAAAGATAGAATACATAGAAACGTATCCCTTTTGTTCTCAGCAGCTAGCGCTACCATATTTCTACCACGCTTCAACAATTTTATCGCACTCCACTTTACTTATAAGAAAACACCACTCACTTAATGCTTTGGAGCGGCCCGATCGCTTCCTCAACTCTGTGTGGAAGATCTGTATTTTACCACGTGATGCAATAACACATGGGAATACATTTGGCAACACCGACGGGCTACACAACGTGCAACAGATATAAATTTATACACAAACGGGCTAAATAACGAACTAATCATATCAACGGACTCACATGGTCCTATTAATATATAAAAAAACTAAACTTCTAAAAACATTACCCCTCTGAGGTTGCTTTGACTCGTAATGATAAAAAACCGCATATAAAGTGATTTATATCTTCCGGACTGAATTTTTAAAGCCGGGTGGAACAACGGCCTAATAATGTAAGGGGCTCAACAAGATACCATTTAGCCCTATATATATATATATATATATATATATTTATTTTTATAATTAATAATAAAATAATAAGTATATTTTTATTGTTACTCTTTTCTCACTTGGGTGTTATCCTGTAATAAAATAATTATTAGGTAATTTAATACCAGTAGAATTGTTCTGCAAATTGAGAAATAAGATTGAGATGAAAAATTGCAATAAAATTGGGAATTAATTAAATTGCTCTAATTATTTAAAATAGTGATATTTAATAAAACATTATTTTAAATATTAAGAACCAAAGTAAATACAATTAAGAAATGTTTTTGAATATGTACTTTGTAAATGCGATTAAATTAATTATCGGTATGAGGTGGCAGTATTATAGCACCTTTGAAAGAGGTTTTAGTAAAGTTTTCGAAAATTAATTTGGAAGGATTTCACAAAATCAACAACACTGATTTACAGTTATCAATTGACAAAAAAACTGCAACAATACTAGCAGTCTTTTTTAAATCTCGGTAGAATATGTTCAAGAAATTTATTGACAAATATAAATGTGTAATAACATTAGTTAAGCCAATTACGTATTTTTTTGTAGAAAAAGTAGGTAATATGATGGACATTTTACTTACCATGTTGATTCACACACCACTTATAAGAGCAAGACACCAAGCCAAATAAACAATATACCAAGACAAAATTACAAAAGCGACTGAACACCAAGAACTTTAAGCAATAATTTGCTGATATCAGATAGTTTTACAGGTTTTGGAATAGGAAGTATACACTTAAATACGTATAGAAATTATCCATCATAACAGTAAAACATAATATTTCCTTTATATTTCTGATATTCCAAAAGCAGATAAGTACTTAATTGTCCCTATTTTCAGAAAATTGTAGGTTTGTCTAAATATAGTGCTTTTAGAGATCAGCAAATTCCAGGAATTTAGTTTTTGGAAACTGTCCCAGTGACATTTCCACAAACTGGATTTACAGCATTGTAACAATAATTAGCATTTAATACTGAACACAAAAAAGAAGACACTATTCAATTCAGCAGTATCGCCTGTATCCAATATGTAGGAAAGTGGCCTGGAGGCTATCCAAAAATTTCCAATCTCTAGCGTGCTTTTAAAACTTTCTTTAGTGCAACAAAAGTTATTAGATTTGTCCTACATTTTAAATGCGGCATATGCCGCGGGCTTCAGCTAGTCCCACATAAAGTAAATAAATCAGTCGGTCAAAGATGTTTCAATGACTACATGCCAAAGCTCTATAATAACTTTCAGTTGTACATTAAAGAAAATAATTTACACATACATCGGAATAATTTTAATAAACTGGTCAAAAGGTTTCTGTTTAATTTTCCATAGATTGAATTTTTGCTTTTACTTTAAATTGAATTGCTTTTTTTATATAGATTTTTTCTAGCACATGCATGATCGATGCAAAGTTAATAATATCTGCAAAGCCACACACAGCTGTTTTTATAGCTAAAAGATTAATAATTTCCTTTTACCTCCTAATTTTGAAATCATTTCATTAGATGTGGTTTCACTCTTCACTAATATTCATTTGGGTTTAGTGATACAGTTAGTTGAAAACAATTGGAATCTGATAGATATATTTACCAGCATACCAAAACCACAATTTATCAATTTACTCAAATTCATTTTTGATTCTACATATTTCTCATTTAATAATATTTTTTACAAACAAATTTTTGGTTCCCCAATGGGGGCAACCCTTTCACCAATTCTTGCTGAAATCATTGTTAATACCATAATAAAAGAATGTACCCCTAAATTGGTTTTCCAATTTCCCTTTCTTTACCAGTACGTTGATGAACATAGTGTGCGCAGTACCGTGTGGCGAGGTCGACAATGTGTTGAGTATCTTTAATAGCTTCAATAAACATATTCAATTCACAGTGGAGCGAGAGGAGGATAGGTCGGTTCCCTTCTTGGATACTTTGGTCATCAGAACTGCATCAAACGTATTCAAACTTGACTGGTACGTCAAACCCACCAGTTCTGGTCGGTATTTGAATTTCCATTCTATACATAACATTCGACACAAACTTAATGTTGTAAGAGGTCTTAAACACAGAATCCTTACGATCTCACGCCCAGATTTCCATAAGACCAATCTTAATAAATTAATTAACATTCTTAAATTAAATAATTATCAAATTTTACTATTAAATTCCATTTTATTCTCCAATACGATTAACAGGGCCACTTCTCTTGATAGGTCTGTAAACGGGGACGACAAACCCCCTATGTACAAAAGTCTCATTTACATCAAAGGGCTATCCCACATAATAAAAAGGGTTTTCCCAGTGGCGGTACAAGAGCACCTTGGGCCCCTAAGCAAAGATTTAAATGCCCCCCACCCCTTGTAAAAAGCTTTATATACTAAATGAATGGTATATTTATAATTATAGTATACAAAGTAAACGTTTAATAAAAAATAAAGTAACATCATGTTATAACCAATAGAAATAGAGTAGTAAATGCCTAACATTTAACACATTTTATAACTAACATATATAACAACATATCAATTAAAAATATAAAACTAAATACAATCTTCAAGTTGGTATAGGCACAAATACAAAGAAAACTAATGGATGGATGGAAATATCTACCTAGGTAACCCTAGTAAAATAAAATAATATTCAGGTAAAACCCTAAGAACCCACGTCAAAATAGGTAACAAATGCCTACTTCGTATTTATTTGTATTATTAATATCTGCAAAATGCCGTAGAAATAAATTGATCTGAAATTTAAAAAAAAATTTCTGGCTTATTGACAGCAAATTGTTCCACAAGATTTTTACAACAGGATCCCTATTGTAGACGATGCTTTTTGCTCAATTGACAAAACCGAACGGTCATGTAGCCTATCTTGGCTCGTAGAATTTCTTAAATAATGTTTTATTGCTTTCAACTTGCTAAATAATCTTTCTATTGTGGTTAATGGTACAGAAGAGTCACGAATAAAACCAATGCAGTAATAATCTCGCCAAAATTGCTTTCAAGAACACTATATTTCTGTAGGATAAACTTGTCAAATCTGTAACACTCATGCTATCATTTAAATCCGCTTTTAGTAAAAAAATAGCGTTCACAAACTGAATGGCGAGATTATTATTCAGGACATCGCAATAGAGTACTGCATCGGGTCGGGTACCCACGGGTACCCGCGGGTTACCCGCATTGCGGGTCGGGTTGCGGGCATATATATAATACACATATATTGCTAGTAGGCCCTGGAAACGTCAGAAAGCATTACGGCGCCGACATAGTCTCACTTAGAGTATAACGCGTCTCGTGCGCATGCGTGAAAATTCGAACTCCGCCTTTAGAAGCGAATTTTAAACTTGACCATTTCCCTATTGGCCGGACGACGCCGCCGCGCTTGCACACAGCTCACCATTATACACTGAAGAGTTGGTTGTCTGTCTCACTTCCTTGGTGAGTTTCCCACTCATAGCCGCTAGCAATATAGTAAGTATTAGATATATGGTTGCGGGTAAGATTTATATCAATATTGCGGGTAGCGGGTCGGGTGCGGATTTGAAACTGCGGGTCTCGGGTCGGGTGACGGGTACAACTTCATTTCCTCAACATAAATTTTGTTTGTGTATAAACAAAATATGCCGAAGTGTGAAAATAACTTTCTTTATTGTGTATGGGCATTCTATCTGAAGCAAGTTACCTACTGGTACGTGCTGGTCTAATATTCGAATTTGGGGTCAAGTGCGCCTTAAAAGTGAAATACTTGCAGGTCGCTGGTCGGGTGCGGGTTTAAAACGGCGGGTCGCGGGTCGGGTGCGGGTTTAAAATTTCATTGCAGTGCTATCAATCTATACCCAAATGAAGTAGAAGATATCGAGATATTTAATATGCGAATACAGAACTTACCGGGCCCCCCAAAAGGCTCTTTAAGGGCCCGGGCCCCTAAGCAACGCTTATTCCCGCTTATGCATATCACCGCCACTGGGTTTTCCACAAATTTAATCACATAATAATAGCAGATAAACACCACCATATTATAAAAGATTGTTTCTCCAAATTGAAAGATAAAACTCCAATTATGTTAACCCCAAATGTCATCTATCAGATAAATTGTAACGGTTGCCAGCCCACCTATATTGGGAAAACTTTACAGAGGTTGAAAGCTAGGATTACCCAACACAAAAGTGATTCCCGTGTAAAACCTAAGGCCTGCGTTTTAGCTAGTCATGTCAACAGTACAGGTCATGAGATGGATTTTGATAATGCCAAAATCATTACAACAGAATCTAGTAGTAACCATCGTTTATTTATTGAAATGTGCCACATTTTTGGCAGTAACAACACCCTCAATTCAAAAACAGACATTGACAACCTCAGTGTTTCATATCACCTTCTGTTAGCCATGTCCAATAACGATTTTTTTTAGATTTTCCCCAACCTGGTTAGTTTCGGGGGTCAATAATTTTCAACCTAACCTGTTTCAATCTCCTTATAATTTATCTTTCATTCCCATAAATAAATAATTTACCATTTAATTAAAATTTCATAAATTTCTTATTTGTGCTAGCGAACAGTGCCTTTCCATTTTGAACGTCCCTGGTATACTACTGACGCCGATCGTAAGGCGCATGCGCGGCCCACAACTGTCATCTGCAAAGTTTATAACTTTCTCGCATTCCTTGTCCGGTTTGAACAATTTTATCAATTTGACGGACATTATGGCTTAAAACCAATAAAAATTGTAGTAATTAAATAATTTTAAATGTATTTGTGAATTTTTAACATGTAACCTGGTGACAGGAAATCTACCTTTACGTTAGTTGTGTGATATGCTTGCTTCGTTCAGTGCTGCTGTTGTAAATTTAAAATTTGAAATCTGGTCACATGTTTTGTGAACTACATGTGCCTTTTTGGTTCTTTAGCACAAGTTGTTAGGTAAGATCTTAACTAATTACATTGTACAAACAACGCTTCTTATCCGTAAACCTCTCTTTAGGTCTTGAAAATGGTATAAATAAATATCGAAACGTCGACCTTAGCATCAAGTGGTTTTATTTCAACAAACCATTAATAGCTCTTGAAATCGTTGCCCAAGTACTGAGATTGGTGTTGGCTATAACCCCTTTCCCAGTCAAAATTTCCTCGCCTTGTGTAGTAACCACCGAGCTGTGAAAAGGACTTTGTTATATATATATATATAGACTTATAAACGGTCATAGTTAAGCCCGCTGAATATATGAATAGTACCTTGCGAAGCCATTTTCAACGCTGATGAGCCCGCGTTTGGCTCAACAACGTACCCTAGTGTATATTATCACCAATTGGTTAGAAATACCTCAAAGAGGCAGTACACAAATTTTTGCGGTGGGCTCATTAATGACCGGTAGTATGGTCGATATACATGGAGTAGTTCTGCAATATCGAGTGTAGGGGGCGCTTTTGGAATGTTTTATATACAGTATATAAAAATATGTAAACGCTCGTTATTAAGCCCGACATGTCACAACGCTGTTGGGCTTCACAACGAATTGATATATATAATAAATATACATAATGGACTTGAAAACGTATTCATACACATACCTACATAAAACATCAATACGGTGTAGTAGTAGTAGTAGTATTTTTGGGGAGACTTATGTCTAGCAAGTAGGCCTTTATAGGCCCTTTTTGCCAACCCCATGAACAAGGTCTAGGCATGCAGAGTACCAGGTACCTTAGTCCTACTTAGAATTTTGCCGAGACTAAGGAGTTGTAGTAACATGGGACCCACGGCTTTAAATCGCTTCCGAATGATGGCATTGTGTAAAGGTTTTCATCAGCATTTTTTATTTTTAAAAACCTCACCGGGATTGGGAATCGAACTCTCGACCCTTAGATTAGTAGCCAGAATGCTTACTACTGAGTTATGGAGCCCGGCTTAATACGGTGTAAATAAAAATAATTTACTTTTTATAGTAATCAGTAATTCGAGTTTTCGTCTCTTCTGATTCAGAAAAAGTGGTGTTCAAGGTGATGTCTGTCTGTGAATCTGTTTGTATCCTCTCTACAGCACAGAGGGTATAAGAAATCAGCTTGAAAATATATCTGCGTTTCTAATATAGTTTCGGATATTACAGTGAATATTTAATAAACTCAGCCTAACAAAAGTGGTACTTTAGTCAAGCATTTTTCCGTTTCCAGTAAATTTTTATAATTTTTGACAATAATATTCTTTAGAATAACATATATTATATCATTGACTAGAATTTTGGTTTAAAAAGTTTTTTTGTGAAGAATATAGCTTTTGAAAAAATCGCGCAATTAAATTCTCACATAAATATCCTCAAATTTTTATAATAGTTGGATAAAAATATATTTTATCTACAACTTTTGTTTACATTTTTTGTGAAAAGTAGGTATAGTTTTTAAAGAGCAAAACTAAAATTTTAGAAAAATGTGCTCAAAATAATTTATAATTGCTGGATTAAATCAAAATTCCTTAAAACAAGAGCATCTATTATACAAATATCTATCACTTTTGGTTTAAAAAGTTTTTTTGAAAAAAGCCCAAAATTATATTTTTACAAAATGTTCTCAAATTTTTTATAGCTGTGATATGAAAACACGATTTTTTTAAACAAAATTGTATATTATATAATTATTTACAGCTTTTGTTTAAAAGGTGTTTTGGGAAAAAGAATAGATTTTGAAAAAATCGCAAAACCTAATGTTTATAAAAAACGGCCTTAAATTAATGAGAATAAAATGTTTTATGTACGAGTATTATAAGGTGCTGTTTATGACATAGTTTCTCGGCAATAAAGTAGCTCTATACAGTGTGTCCAAGATAAGGAGGGCCAGTATGGGGATCTCGGTAACTGTAAGATATACAAATTTAGTTAAATGAGAAGAAAGTTGCGCAATTAAAGGACTAACAAAATGACGGCTAGAAATCCTTGATGTGATTTTTCGTTTTTAAATTATTTAAAAAAAATTTGGATTTTGTATTATATTTTTTTAGAGTTTAGAGCGAAACCGATTAAACTGCTTTATAGCAACTTTTAGTGGAATTAATGATTACGTTATCAAATTTTTTATCCGACGTTTCGTCTTCGAGAAACCATCATCAACTTAATTTTTTTAAATACGGTCTTGGTTTTCTGATGCCAAATTTGTGAAGCCCTTTTTATTGTGAATACAACAATGTAACACGTATTATGACTTAATTGCGTTTCGAGCTTTTTTTGATCATCATAAGATTTATAAGATACGGACCTGCATTTCTCATAATTTTGAAAACTGAGTTCATACAGTAAGTTAGGCGTTTTTAAATACCGTTAAAATATTGAAATTCACATCATAATGTCATAATTAATTTAATAACCAACCAATAACTATTAACAATAAACAACCAAGAAATGAACAAAAGATAGACAGAAAGAATAACAAAACGTACATCGAAACAATTTAATAGGTATTAAATTTACAAAAGGTATTCAAAAAGGTTGGCATCATTCTCTAAGCATAAATAACATCTAACTGTAGAATCTTAAACATTATTCAGCAATACTGTAGTTATACTTTGGAAGACTTCAAGAACCAATCTTCTAAGTTCTTTTTCTGTTTCAAAGTTTCAAAACTTTGAATACCTATTACATTGTTTCAATGCTCGTTTTGTTATTCTTTCTGTCTATCTTTTGTTCATTTATTTGTTGTTTATTGTTAATAGCTATTCATTTGTTATTAAATTAATGTATCAGAATTATAACATTATGATGTGCATTTTAATATTTTAACAATATCTAAAAACGCCTAACTTACTGTATGAACTTATTTTTCAAAATTATGAGAAATGGAGGTCCGTATCTTAAAAATTTTCTGATGATGATTAAAAAAACCTCGAAACGTAATTAAACCATAATTTGTGGTACATTGTTGAATTCAGAATAAAAAGGGCTTCACAAATTGGGCTTAAAAAAACAGGACCGTATTTAAAAAAATGAAGTGGATGATGGTTTCTCGAAGACGAAACGTCGGGTAAAAAATTTGATAACGTAATCATTAAGTACACTAAAAGTTACTCAAAAACGAAAAATCATATCAAGGATTTCTAGGCGTCATTTTGTTTGTCTTTTAATTGCGCAAATTTCTTCCCATTTAACCAAATTTGTATCTCTTACAATTACCAAGATCCCCATACTGGCCCTCCAAGAATAGTACTAGTAAAATAAAGTGTGGTGAGCGGATGGCCCCGCGAGCAAATGCTCGCCTCTCAGACGGCCGGCTCTGGTTCGAATCCCGACAGAATCTAGTAGGATTTTAAAAATCGTACGCTCCCCGGCTACCACGCTAACACCTGTGGTAGTCGTTAACCCCTAAACAAGGGAATTCTTCCTCATTTTCGACGGGCAAGGCTAGCCACCTACCCGTCCTAAAGGCCAAGAGGGTCTTGTATTTATTATTTCGTGCACTTTTGCATTCGAATCGGCACGAAATGAAAGAGAGCTCTACTTCTCCAACGACTTTAAGCTCCCTGAACACAAGAGTGCAGGCATCTCAAAAGATTTGAAAGCACCTCACCTCCCTCTAATTTTTAATGGTGCTGCTTTGCCCAGTAAACCAGTTGCATATGAGAATCTCCGAGCTTCAGTTTCAGTAGCACCAGTAAGTAGACGCAAATTACGTTTAACTATAAGACATCCACCTAATGACAAGATTTTAACCCTGTTCCAATTTCAAGGCATACGCTTACCCAAATCCCTTGGCAAAATCTGAACCATCGTTTTCTGGATATCGCTATGATAAACCAGAAACTGGATTTAATGAACGATACGTCTACCTCCAACCATGGGGGACGGTTGGCATACCATCAACTACCACGACGCCTAAACCACCGCAATCGACGTTTTCTGGATATCGTTATGATAAACCAGAAATTGGATTTAAAGAAGGATACGTTTACTCCCAACCATGGAAGACGGTTGCCATACCATCAACTACCACGACGCCTAAACCACCGCAATCGACGTTTTCTGGAAATCGCTATGAGACACCAAAAGTAGAATTTAAGAACGGATACGTCTATACCCAGCCACCAAAGAAGTTTACCTTACCACCAAGCTCCACAACGGAAAAACCATCACTAACACCGTTTTCTGTATATCGTTACGATGTATCAAAAACAAAGTCTAAGATATACAGTCTGTTCTATAAAAAAGGCCCCGCCTTCTAGCTACTTTATTATTTATTTTAGACCCAATAAACCTATATCAAATCAAATGGCACATAAAAACCTACATTTTAACACTATCAAAAATTTTGTATCTTCAATTGTTTCAGAGTGGTGACGTCACGTGCAATTTTTTTAAATGACACGGTATATATTTTTTGACATTTCCTGGTAGAGGTTTTTTTTCTCTTTTCAACAATATAAATATTTCATGCACTTGCATAAAAAAATTTTCGTGAAAAATTACAAAACTTTTTCACAGTGAGAGGCCATGATACAAAACTGTAAACAAAAGTGTAACTCAGAATAACAAAACAAATAGTAGCCAAACGCTTTAACTGTCAGATTTCAGAATAATCTAAAGTGTTTATTGTTTTGTTTTTCTGAGTTACACTTTTGTTTATAGTTTTGTATGGTAGCCTCCCACCGATAAAAACGTTTTTTAATTTTTCTCGAAAATTTTCTTATGTAAGGGCATAAAATATTTATATTGTTGAAAAGATAAAAAAAACCTCTACCAGAAAATGTCAAAAAATATATACAGTGTCATTTAAAAAAATTTCACGTGACGTCACCACTCTGAAACAATTGAAGATAAAAATTTTTTTATAGTGTTAAAATGTAGGTTTTTATGTGCCATTTGATTTGATATAAGGTTTATTGGGTTTAAAATAAATAATAAAGTAGCTAGAAGGCGGGGCCTTTTTTATACAACAGACGGTATATTCCTCCGGCAACTACGAAGTCTAATATATATTTAGCCCCAGTAACTTCAACTTGAAAGCCAATTACGTGGAACTATTCTCTTCCAACAACCTCTCATATATATTTACCCCCGGTGACTTCTACACAAAGGCCAATTACATGGAGCACTACTGCTAAAACTAAAGCTAATATATATTTACTCCCTGTAACTGCAAATAATATATATTTGCCCCCAGTAACTTCGACTCGAAAGCCAATTACATGGAGCCATTCTCCTCCAACAAAGTCTAATATATATTTACCCCCAGTAACGTCGACACGAAGGCCAATTACTTGGAGTAATTTCCCTCCAGCTAAGTCTAATATTATACTAAAACGCAATCTAATGAATATTTACCTCCGGTAACTTCGGCACAAAAGCCGTGGAGCTATTCTACAGTAAAATCATATTTGCCTCCGGTAACACCGGTACGAAAATCAATTGAATAGAGTTTTTCATCCGTACCTTCTTATACAACAAAGATTAATCAATATTTGCCCCCACAAAATTCCAATACTGCCTTTCAACGAATTTCGACCAATGCTCCACACTATTTTCCGCCTAAATAGATTTTTTTACATCTATCATTTGTAGACAGTATTTAATTTGATTTGATATACGTCTGCAATGTCTGTACATTTATATTATGCTACAAGTGTATGTTTGCTATCTTCTAATTTAAGTATTCTGGTTTATTGGAAAAAAGTAAAAACTGGTAAATGGTACCCTATGACGTCATATGGAGACTACCTACTACTTGCAGCTTGCTTGTTATTTTTGTTTCCACTTAATATAAACAGGATTTAGTTATTCCTAGGACCGATTAAGGATTTATTTAGTGTAATATTGCTATTACTATGTAACATTACATGTAAAATTGTATCTATCAAGAATATATAAAAACTATATTTTAAGAGCAACAATGATATGTAGACATACGCAGCTTTTCTTTGTAATTTGCACAGCATGTAAAATAAAGCATTTTTTTGTAATACAACATTTTCACTACCTGCAACAGTGTTATTAAAGGGCAATAATCACTCAAGGGATCAAATGCACTTTGGTCCCCGGGTATATACGCTATTTTTTGCACTGCCGGATTACAAATCGTGAAGTAAATCTGATTTTGCTGGTTTTAAAATTTATGCGTTCAATTCGGAAAAATGGATGGCTTAGGAAATGTAGATGAGTAACTAAGGTAATGTTGTAAATAATGTCATTTTGAAGGACCAAAGTTCCACTTTTGATCTCTGAGGGATTAAATAAAAATGTAATCCCTTAGGGACTAAAAGTGGCACTTTGGTCCCTCAAAATGATGTCTAAAGTACTTAGGTCGTTTAGTACCGGGAGTGCAAAAATTGTTATTAACTGTCCTTGACGACGCAGAAGACAATATAAAAGTGACAAATTCAACAAATGGCTAAATAGTAGAGTTGTCAATGCTAGTAAAGAATTAAGGAACTTGCTTTGGCTAGCAAAGCTAGTTAATTCTGAGAAGATTCATCAGCTTTATAAAGATAAGAAAAAGAAATGTAATCGTCTGGTTTCTGCCACTACGAAAAATTATTATAATCCATTGATCATCAACTCTAATAACCAACAAAAGATGCTTTTGGGACATTGTAAATTGCAGATTGGCTAAAACCAAAAGTAGACCCAAAGTTTCACTAAAATGCGGAAATTCTAATCCTAAATCTTTTGCGGATTAATTTGCTACCCATTTTTCTTCGGTGGTAGAAAATCGCCTTCAAAACTATTTTGTTAATGATAACGCAAACTCATGTACCGTGTCTTGTAGTAACGCCGACACTTTATTTTTACATCCCACTGATAAAGAGGAGGTTATGGACATCATTCGTAACCTAAAAAGTGCTGGTATTGATAATATATATATCTATTAAAATAATAAATATCGCATGTTATGAAATAGAATATCTAGAATATCTCTCCTCACTCGAAAATGTTGTTGTTACCGGAGATTTTAACTTCCCCGATATATCATGGCCACTAACAAATATTTTTGCAACAATAAATTCACAGAGTCTCTTTATTGAGTGCATCCAAAACTCAAATCTATACCAACTTATATCAGAACCAACTAGATTTCGCATTAACAATGTACCTTCCATATTGGACTCAATATTTACCAATGACCGTCAGCTTATAACAAAACCCAGTATAGAAGCTCCTATAGGAATTTCAGATCATGCTGTTGTAATTTCACACCTTCAGTTCACTCTCAGTATCCCTAATAAGCAAGGTAGTTTAATTTCGTATGAAAAAACCACTTATGACAGCATCTCGCAATGCTTGGAGCAGATACATTGGCAGAACCTTTTCGGCGCAATAGAAAACCCAAGCGAAATGTGGGAAATATTTCACAAAACGTTGTCAGAGCTCAAGAATAAATATACAACAAAGAGAAATATCTACAGAAATTTCATAAAACCGTGGATTCACTCTGAACTGCTATCTATGATCAAATATAAAAAGAGTCTATGGCGCAAATATAAACACACAAATCACACTGTTGATTACCAAGCGCACAGAGCTTTTTCAAACAACGTCAAGCTAGCAATAAATCAAGCTAGGTATATGTACGAAGAATCAATAGCCAACATTGGCAACGACAAGAAGATTTTCAAGTATATTCGCACTTCATTAAGTATCAAAGTATCAGTTCCCTTCCTAAGAAGAATTGACGGAACTCTGTGCCAAAATGATGCCGAAACAGCGGAGATTCTATCCAACACCTTTTCGGATGTATATTCAGATGAACCGACCGACAACCGCCTACCCGATATTATGTCTCCCCGCACTCAAGCCACTTTAAGCGACGTAACTTTTACACCTGAGATTGTCTTAAAAAATCTTAACCTCTTGAAAAGCAACTCATCACCAGGTCTGGACAAAGTTTCTTCGTATTTTCATAAACGATTTGCAAATTCCCTAGCATTTCCCTTGTCTTCAATCATGTGTGCATCTCTCAAATGCCATATTCAGCCACCTATATGGAAGAATGCCTCAGTCACGGCTATTTTCAAGAAGGGGGACAAGTTAGACCCACGCAATTATTGTCTCATCAGCCTCACCCCCGTTGTATGTAAAGTCATGGAGTCCATAATTGTGGAGCAGATGTCGGAGTTTTTGTTGCGAGAACATGTTATACCGAAAGCGTTTGATAAAGTGCCAAAACGACGCCTGATACAGAAAATAGAGCACTCCGGCATTCGTGGAAATTTATATTCATGGATTTCTGACTTTCTCTCTGAACGAACGTTTAAAGTTAAAGTGGGACAGACCTATTCCTCGCAGAAACCAGTTCGTAGCGGAGTACCGCAGAGGTCTGTCATGGGCCCCTTACTTTTTCTGATATACTCTAGTGATCTGCACTTTCACATAAAAAGTAAAAAATCTTTCTATGCCGATGATACGAAGATCTACACCAATCCACTTCTCCAGGCTTGGCAACTTCAGGAAGATCTAAATTCAGTAGTTTCATGGTGTACTGATTGGATGATCCCTCTGAATGTAGATAAGTGCGTTGTGCTGCATATTGGCAAGAACAATCCATGTGTTCAGTATGTTATTGACAATAACAAAGTGCGAAAAGTAAGCTCTCATAACGACCTTGGTGTGACAATAAACTCTAATTTAAGTTGGTCCGAACATATAACGCGAATCTGCAAAATAGCCAATAACCTGCTATTCCTGCTGAAGAAATCATTTGTTAGTGTATCAGTTCAGACTTACATACTACTTTATAAAGTGCACGTTCGTCCAATTCTTGAATATGCGGGTCCGGTCTGGTATCCTGAGTTGGTTCGTGATCAAAACTTGTTAGAGAACTTACAACGTCGCGCAACAAGAATGCCGTTTGGTGTTGTGAGGCCTTCTTACGATGAAAGACTTACTCTGTGCAATTTGCCGCATTTTCTTGAACGCTGTATTCGTGGAGACCTTATCGTAACTTTTAAAATATTACATTTTGATTTTGGAGGTTTACGTGAAATATTCAATATTAATAACGATAACCGTTTACGCGGGCATAGATTTAAACTTAAAAGAGAAAACTTTAAATCAAGAGCACGACAGTTCTTTCTATCAAACAGAGTTTTCTTAACTTGGAACAATTTACCTGAGGAAGTGGTAAGCTCCGACAATGTAAACACGTTTAAAAATTGACTGGACAGTGCATAGTTCGTAATATTTTTTTTTCTTTTGTCTTGTCGCCTTTGATACTTTCATAATTTTATTTTTTTTTCTAATGTATAATTTTCTTGTTATTTGTACATCTTACTTGTTACCGTTGTACTAGTTTAACCTGTATATTTTGTATTTGTGGGGTTATATAGGACTTAGTCCTCCCCCTGTATTTTGTTTAATAATAATAACTAGCAATCCAGTGAGACAAATGTCTTATTTAAAAAAAAATACCGTTTTTCAAATAGAACGCGTATTAAATAAAAACTGTACCCAGATCTGGAAGGTGTCAAAGTGGTACGCCGCATCGGAACATTCTGGAAGCTGTCAAAGTGGTTGCCTAACCGATCGAGGTTTTAAGGCGCAGAGGGTCGCAGCTCCGTTTGGCTGCTGAAACAGTTTTTATTTAATACGCGTTCTATTTGAAAAACGGTCTTTTTGTGATTTCTCAAAAACCGGAAGTGTCACGTGACTGAAATTCGGTTTCTGTACCTGACATGACCATTCCCAACATATAACTTTCATAACTTTTTCTCTATCTCTTACGGTTTGGCTGCTGAAACAGCGTCCCAGACAGACAAAACAGCGTCCCGGATAGACACGTCTATTAGATAAAGGATAATATTAAATTACTGTTATGCATAATAGAGTGGTCTCTTTTTTAGAGAAATTCAACATAATTACCAATTTTCAGTTTGGATTTAGACCATGTTGGTCGACAGAGGGCGCGGCTAACAGTTTCATGGTAGAGTCCCTGTATAATATCTTACTATATACAGGGACTCTATTTTATGAAGAACGTTTTTATAAAGCTCGATAAGGGTGAACAATTCGCCGGAATTTTCTTCGACCTATCTAGTGCTTTCGATAGCTTAAACGTCAATTTTTTTGCCAATAAATTAGAAGCTTCAGGCTTTACGGGTCTGGCATTAAAACTTTTGAAGTCATATCTTGCAAACCGCACGCTATGTGTGAAAATTGCTGAGCACATTTCATGCTCTTATAATTTGCATATAGGTGTGCCCCAGGATCTGTGCTGGGACCCCTTATATTTCTTTTATTGGTTAATGATCTTCCGAGTCATATAAATACAAACATGCTATCGATGTACGCAGATGATACTGCGGTAGTGGTCTCAGCTCAGAGTTTGGAAGATTTGGAGGCTGAATCAAGTTCTGTAGATTTCGAATTTTATACATGGTGTACAAAAAATAATCTCATGGTAAACATTAATAAAGCGGCTTGTCTACATTTTCGTTAGAAGTCAGGAACTGACCGCAGTCTTTACTTTAACTTTAACGGGATAAAAGTTTCAACTGCTGAATCTACTAAGTTTTTCGGAGTCGTGGTGCATATTCACTTAAGTTGGAAATTTCATGTAGATGAGGTATGTAAAAAGCTAAACAAGGCATATTTTGCAATTTTTCAAAAGTAGTCAATTCTTAGTATTAAGGCTCTTACAAGTATTTATTACTTTTCAGCTTATTGTCATCTTTCTTATGATGTTTCTTTATGGGGTGATAGTGTGTTTAGTAAGCGAATTTTTATATGTCAGAAGCGACTAATAAGAATGATTTTTAACATCAACGCAAGAGATAGTTACAAGCCTATTTTCATAGATAATAAGATAATGTCTTTTCCCTACATATACAGTGCCTTCACAAATGATCGAAAGCTTTTGAATTTTTATGGATATACAACGTATGAATAATATGTTGGTGGCACTGTAAGTCTATGTCAAAGTCGAAGTTAGCAAGTTAGGTTTTGCGTCAGTCTGTGTTAAAACTGGCCTATGTAAAGAAAACAACTGAAACACAATTTGGATTCAGAAACAATGTAGAAACATGTGAAACATTGTATAGCATTGAAGTTCTTGTACGAAGATGCAGGGATATAAATGTAGTACTTTGTTTTTTGGATTACAACAAAGCTTTTGCTAGAGTTCAACATGGAATGCTTATCGCAATCCTAAGTAACAAGGGTCTAGATGATAAGGATCTACGCATAATTAACAACTTATATTGGAGGAAAAAAAGCTGCAGTCAGAGTAGAAGATCACCTGACAGAACTAATACATATTAAAAGAGGGGTCCAGCAAGGTTGTGTTTTATCACTATTTTTGTTCAATATGTATTTAGAATCTATATTTAACGAAGCTTTATATGAAGCAGATGAAGGAATAACAGTGGGCCGTAGAATAATTACTTATAATACCAGGAGTAGTCAAAATGATGTCGAATATTTTTGTTGTGGTATCACGGATGTCCATTGCGCTTAAGTTCGATTAGGACGAGTGTGCTAGCACGAATCCTAATCCTGAGCGCAATGGACATGAGTAGTGATACCACCGCAAAAATATTCTACTTAACTTTGGCTAAGAATGGCATTCGAGGGACAATACATCGTCGTAGCACATTACACTGTGTAATTTTATATACATATTAAGTTTTTTTTTTCTATGTTAAGGTGAAAGTGAAAAACGGCAATGCTGATCTTTCTCCTTTTGAATATATGTAACTACAAATTAGTAATAATTTAGTAATAGTGGTACAAATTTATATTAGTTTCGTTTTTTTGTGTATTGTAGGTTATATTCAATAAATATATCTATCTATCTATCTATCTATCTATTCAATGAACCAAATTAGTTTCCAGTAAATCTAGCATAGGCGGATCCAGAGACTTCCTAAGGGGGGGGTCAACTAAAATTTTTGTAGATTGATCAGTAACGCTATACTAATAGTTTAGGTAGACAATGCCTACTATGGGATGGTACTAGGTAGATATTTAGAATAAAAGAGGTAAAAAATAAAAATTTCTTTTTCATATTTGATTTTTTTTCGATTTCAACAAGCAAAAGACACAAATTAAATTAACACTATACTTAAAAAGAAATATTGAACCGCTATTTTAGCTATATAGGCTATACAAAAATTACAAGAAAAGTAAACTTTAATAAAGGTAAACTATATACAGCATCTCGAACGTTGGGGGGGGGGGGGGAGATTGGAAGATATTTCTAAAACTATGAGAGTTACATAAATATTGTATATATAAATGTTGTAAGCACGAAGGTGGTGCACGTTACTAAAATTGTTTTGATTGTACAAGGTAACTCAAAAAAATATGGCGACTCAAATTTACCTTTTTTTAATGGAATAAGGGTAAGTTTTGCATTGAAATACTAATAATTTTATATCAAGTTTTATGGGTCTAATGTCAGTTGTTTTGAAGATACATATCAACGATTTTATGCAAAAAAATGCTGAATTTCAGACGGCTGCTGTAAGAGAATTGAAATTAAATGAAGAAAAACTAAAAAGTACCTATGCTTTTCGTGAACTACCTTTCCAGTGGAAAATGATGGTTCTCGGTATTACTAATATACATGCTGCTGAACATTGACAAATTTAACAATTTCAGTTTTTTTCAAATAAAAGGCTCTGTATGAATTTTTGAACAGAGCTGTTGATGAGCTTTTTTTGATATGTTACTTCATACCTCTAATTTCAATTGTTTTTCATTAAAAAAAAAGATTTGAGCCACTTAACATGCTTTATTTCAAGAAAGGAACGTGAACGCAGTCGCGATCGGACGTATTTTATTTTCGAGCGATATCAGTGACCGCAGCTGTAGCAATCTCAAGTTGTGACCCTAGTTCAACCATTGATAAACAATATAAACTACAGTGATCAGCTGTTAAAGTGTAAATAACTCGGCCCATTAGGGCTGAGTAAATGACTAATGAACTAAACAGTGAATCGACAACAATGGACCAAACAAATAAAGCCACGACAACAATGGATCAAACAAGTAAAGCCAGCAAGCGAAACTCAGATCACCTATCTCCACCCGTCAGCGACGTCGTCAAAAGATATACCTGGAACTCTGAAGACTTAATTAAAAATAATCTTTACTACCCCCTCACAAACCAACAAGTTGCTAACAACAATGCCCCAACAAACAGTGAAAACAACAATCAAATAACATCAAAAATTAAAATTCCACCGATATTTATTCACAACGTAAACAACCACAAAGAAATAATATCCGACATCAAAAACATCACTGAAGAACGTGAATTTACAACTTCATACAGTAGTAAGTACCTAAAAGTAAGTCTAACAAATCACGACGATTACCGTAAACTCACCAAATTTTACATGAATAACCAAGTAGAATTTCATACCTTCCAAGATCCTCATGAAAAACGTTTGTCAGTTGTCATTAAGAATGTACCAATCTCCTTAAGTGATACAGAAATTAAAGAGGAACTGCTCTTGAAAAAGTTGCCTATAATAAGTGTAACGCGGTTATTAAATAAAGACAAAAAACCAATTCCAATCTGTGCAGTAATACTATCGGCGAATGACTCAGCTACCGAAATCTATAATATTAAAACTCTGTGTTATTCAATAGTTTCTGTAGAGCCCAGGAAAAAAACGACAAACATTCCGCAATGTCATAAGTGCCAGAGGTTCGGCCATACGAAGAACTACTGTGCAGCAAAGCCACGATGTGTGAAATGTAATAAAGACCACCCTCCTAAAGCCTGCAATAAAACACCAGAAGAATCCCCTATTTGTGTCAACTGCTCTGGAGATCACCCAGCCAGTTATAAAGGATGTCCTCACCATCAAGAACTCTTAAAACAACGATATCCCATTAGAAATTCTAGATCAGCACCCCAACGAGCATATACATTATCAAACACCCCCAACAGCATTTCTTATAGCCAAGCCGCTAACCCAAAACCTAGCCCTGAAGTAACTAATAATCCCAACTTGGAACAATCACCTCTCATGGATTCCATACTGAAATTTATCCAACAACTTATAATACCACATTTAACTCAAATTAAATCCTTTATCACAACACATATTATACCTCATATTTTCAATGTATAACTCCCGCAATAATCTTCAAAATATAACAATCCTGAACTGGAACGCCAATGGAGTTAAACCCCAAAGATCGGTTCTCATATCGTTTCTGGCCAGATACAACGTCGACATCGCGTGTTTAACTGAGACTCACTTATCGCAGGGCGAAAATTTCAAAATCAGCGGTTATCATGTCTTCCGCAATGATAGGCTAGCTCCCACAGCATGGGGAGGAGTAGCAATTATTATCAGAAAACAATTGCAGTTTGACACACCCATTATCTCAGACAAAAATGGTATCGAAAAAATCTCGGTAACTATCAAGATCACTAACAACAAACAACTACAAATCACTACCGCTTACAAACAACCGAATAAACCTCTCAACGAGGCTGATATTACCCAATTATTCCACAAGACACTACCATCACTGATAATCGGAGATCTAAACAGCAAATGCACCTTCTGGGGTTGTCGTACAACTAACCCCAACGGAAACAAATTAAATGATATCGCAGTGAAACATCAATTACAAGTTGCAGCGCCCGGCGAATTCACTTATTACCCCTATCGATCTGATCATCAACCAGATATCCTAGATATTATTGTATCCAAAAACTTTAATCCACCCATCCACCAAACAGTAATCCCGGAACTTGATTCTGATCATCTCCCTGTCTTAATAACCTTTACCTCTACACCATATAATGTTCCCCCACCACCACGGCTAATTAAAGGACGCGTAGATTGGGAAAAATATCAAAAACAACTCGATTCTCTTCTTGTCAACCCTAGCAACATAAAAAATAGGCAGGACATCGACGCTAGCATAGGTAACCTGACTGAATCGATTAAAAAAGCAATCGAACATTCAACGAGACCACTTACAACCCAAATTAAGCGCAATTACAACATTCCACCGACATATATAGTAGAACTGATTAAACAAAAAAGCAAAGTTCGAAGAAAATGGCAAAGAACAAGGGAACCACATCTTAAAAATATGCTAAACAACTTGTCACATACCATAAAACGAGAAATTGAAAAATATCGAATATATAATTACAATAAACACCTCGAAAGCCTAGAACCTAACAGCACCGACCTATGGAAAACTACCAAGACCTTAACACGACAAGCCGATATTATTCCTACCCTAATAAGCCAAAACACTTACTATGCCTCAGACGAAGACAAATGTAATCATTTCGCAAGGCACCTTCAAACAGTGTTTACTCCGACAATTCATGATGAGAACCGGTCGACCGCACGCATAATTAATGCCTACATTGAAACACATGCACCTATAGTTGACGATTTCGATCAGCCAACATCTCCAAAAGAAATAGAAACCTATATTAAAGCTTTACCGATTAAGAAAGCACCGGGCCACGATCTCATCCCTAATGTAGCTCTGAAATATTTAACAAAAAAAGGACTCGTCTATCTGGCTACACTATTTAACTTATGTATGAAGACTGGATATTTCCCAAATAAATGGAAACTCGCCCATATATTAATGTTCCACAAACCGGGAAAAAATAAACACGAATGTAATAATTATCGACCTATAAGCCTGCTGCCAACCCTATCAAAGCTACTTGAGCGAGTATTAAGTAATCGATTGAATGCATCGCTAGATGAACTCCAAATAATTCCAACCATCCAATTTGGATTTAGAAAAGAACATTCTACCACTCAACAATTGCAGAGAATAACCGAGCTAGTGGAACAAGGATACGAAAACAAACAATTTACAGTGGCTGTATTCCTGGACATAACTCAGGCATTTGATAGGGTCTGGATAGAAGGACTTAAATATAAAATCCTGAAAACCCAGATTCCACATTATCTAATCGCAAGCATCTTCTCGTTCTTAGAGAATCGAACATTTGCAGTTCGCATTAACGCATCCATCTCTAGTATCAAGGATATCCACGCTGGAGTTCCCCAGGGAAGTGTATTGGGGCCTACACTTTTCAACTTGTTCATTCACGATATCCCCATTCCCAACATGAGCGAACTTGCTTTATTTGCTGACGACACAACTATTATCACTCAGCACAACAACCTCCATACGGCGATCAATCAACTCCAATCAGCCATCGATATTCTAAGCCCATGGCTTAGGAAATGGTGCATCTCACTAAACCTTACAAAATGCGTTGCCAAGATATTTACCCTCAAACGAATTACGGATCATTCGAAATTGCAAATATTCGGGGGCGACATACCATGGGATTCTAGAACTGGAGCAGTTAAATACCTAGGAGTGTATATGGACACGAGATTAACCTGGAGCCAGCACATAAATAATAAACTAAATCTAGCCTATGCAAGATTTAAACAATTATTTCCTTTAATTAACAGAAACTCTCCTTTACGTAAAGAATGTACCATTTTATTGTACAAAACACTTCTTAGGCCTATTCTAACGTATGCTTGTCCTGTATGGATTACGACGTCGAAAAGAAATATGAAAAAAATACAAGTATTCCAAAACAAAGTTCTCCGCATTGCCATCAACTCTCCGTGGTTTGTAAGGAATGAACAAATACACAAGGAACTTGGTTTAGATACTATGGAGCAGTTTGTTAGAAGATTAACAAAAAATTTTATCACGAATGCCAAAAAGAGTAGCAATGAAATCGTGCGACAGTTATGCCAGAAAAATATCCACACGCGGCTTAAACGCCAGCTACTTCAAGATATGGTAGACTAAGTCATCAATAGTGATTAAGTTAGAGGACACCCATTCCTCCGTGTTAATATACATATAATGATATATAATATAAAATATTATCAATACCATGTATAACATTGTATGATGTTGATCTGGTGTACTAAATAATAAAAAAAATATATATTTCAAGAAAAACCGACAAAAAACTCCTTGTTTTATATACGAATAGACAAGCCAAGAACATTTATCCAAGTAACTAATATTAAAATGTATTTTAATTACTTTCACATGTATTTTTTTTTCCGAGAAAGGAAATACGCACGTTTTTGGAGGAACGTAAGGGTTCTCCAATAATTCATTTTTCTTTAAATTAGAAAGACTCCCTAGAAGTCTATCAGTGCTGTCAATATAAGCTCCAATATCGTTTGACCAACTTTCAATCTTCCTATTATTAGCGGGAATAGAAGTGCATGCTGTTTCAGTTTCTGTGGAATTTGTTGAAAAAACATATTCTTTCTCTGGATTTTGAATTTCTACCGTCTTATTCCGATTGACATGAAGGGCATTGGTTTTTGGTTTTTGTATAAAGGCGTCTAATGTTTTTTGTTTTTTAGAAGGTGGCGCCATTCTAATAAATTAAATAAACCAAAGAGAATAAAACTGCAATTGCAATTTATAAAACCAGCTAGGATATGCCTTATTTTGTGTAATGCTTGTGATCTCTGTATAGAAGTCAATTACTTGAAAATCAAGTATGTACGTTTTCGCTTTCACGCGAAATGTTATAAAATAAGTATTGTTTTACATACGATTACTTAAATCTAAAATTGAAATATTACAGGCTTTAGAAATTTTAAACTTTGACTAACTAGTGGTACAATTTAAAACAAACTATTAAAACATCATATTATAAGCAACATTCAAAAATCCGCCGATAACTATGCACCAGATGCAGTTCACTGTTTTGTCTAGTGGAGACTAGTATAAACACTAGACACTAGACACTGAGCATATGTTTAGAAATGGGCACACTTTAGAATTTGAGCACGCCAGAGTACTTGCCAGAATACCTCACTACTTCTTGCGAGTGATACGCGAAACCATAGAAATAGAAAAACATCCAAATAATATAAACAAGGAAGACGTTTTTAAGCTTAGTAAAACGTGGACTCCTGTGATACACGATCTAAAGCATCAACCACTGTGCGTCATACGGCCACACCCCACGATTACATTGCACTCGATCGACCAATCAGCGTTACGCCACTCAGCGCCTGGCACAGAGGACTATAAATAGCTCCACACTGACCTTATTTCTCTACCTTTTCTGACCTTTCTTCCTGTCTCCACCCCTCCTTTCTCTCACCCATCCCGAGTTTCCCGTTCTTGGCTGAAGAGGGACGGAAGGTCCCTATAGCAGCCCGCGCCCAGTTGGGGGGATCGAAATGACTTTAACCTTTCTTTTTTGTCCTTCGGTTCTTAGTGCGACTTTCACTCTTTTGATGCAAGCTGCAAGGTCTTGCGAAACGTTAGTGAATTTGGATGCACAAACAGCAAACAGGCCAAATCTGCCTAAGTATTCTCGTTCTCAAAATACTCAAACAACACGAGCCACCAAAAAGCATGGCCATCGCCCAGGTTTTTGCTCGAGTTCACAGGGTGCAAGGCACATTAAGCCAGAGAATGCTGGGTGTTCATCTACAAATACTACGCGGTCTAAGCTGAAATTCTATATTCAGAAGAATAATTCGGGTAACCGCGAAAGCTTCAAACAGTTTATAACAACGTATTACTGAGGCCATTGAAAGAAGATCTGAAATCAGGTAATTCACAGCAACCCTGCTTATAGACATAGCTCAAGCTTTCTATCGCGTGTGTACAAACGGCTTCAAATATAAAATTTCACTCCTACAAATACCCGACTACATCAAATACGTACTATTCCCATTTTTTGAAAATTGCAGGTTTGTAGTTAAAATACACACATCCCAAACCTCCTCCAGAAACATACATGCAGAAGTCCCACAAGACAGCATACTGGGTCCAATTATTTTTAACATCTTTATGGGAGACTTCCCCATTATCAATGCTGACCTTGCGATGTTCGCTGATGCCACGGTCATGTTAACCACAAATGAGCACCTGAAACTAACAATTGCGAAATTACAAGATGCCACTAATTTACTAATCAAATGGTCCAAGCAGTGGAATTTATCTATCAACTATTCCAAATGCGTCACAAAGATTTTTACGTTGAGACGAATTAATAACCCATCCGCAATTACAATCAACAGCCACTTCATCCAGTGGAATGCTAACGACGAGCCCGTTAAATATTTACCTTGACACCCGACTTACATGGAAATATCTTTACTATAAAACTAAATGAAGGACACAAGGGATTAATCCAACTATACCCAATTATGGATCGAAAGTCCACCATGCACCGTTATCCTATCCAAATCACTGATACGTCATTTAGTCCTCTACGCTGTGTGTTTGGGGCAAGACATTAAAAGCCAATCTACAGTGTGTCCCCGCATAGGTGAAACGACTCTTGTAAAACGTAAAAAAAATCCGATTTGAATTTTCATTTTTTGAAGTTCAGCCCTGCTTGGATAAAGGCTAATCTCTATCATTTCAGTTTTGAAAAATCAAATATGCCTTGAAATTTTCAAAAATAGTAGATTATGATACTAGTGTATAAGTAAGCCTGTAAAGCACATGCGACGAGTTTAAGAGCAGGACGCAAAGCGGAATGCTTTTAACGTCGCTAGTGCTTTAATGCCACTTAAAAACGTGTATCATACGTTATTTTTTCTACGATCGTAACAGAAATATAAAAACTTAGTTCGGTGACACTTTTTTTCCGTCACATTGTGTTAGACATTTTAAGTTATGTTGACATTCAAATCTACGGCAGAGCGTGTTTTAATGCAGTATTAAAACACGCCACCAATGGCAACATGCGAATAAGACGTATTTTGGGCGCTAATATTAAGAGTGCTACAAACGTCGCTTTTGACCCTAGATATTGTGCAAAATGACAACTTTTTGCACTGTTTCTAGTGTCAAAAGCGACGTTTGTAGTACTCTTAATACTAGCGCCCGAAATACGTCTTAAATTAAAACACGCTTTGCCGTAAGTTTGAATGTCAACATAACCTAGAATATCCAACACAATGTGACAGAAAAAATGTCACCAATGTAACTTTTTATATTTCAGAGGTGTCTGTTATAAGGACTATATCGTCCGCATAGCGAATATTGTTGACTATTCAGTTCACCTGTCATCTGTCAAAAAGTGACCAATGAAAATCCAGAATTTGACGTTTCTTGATCAATCAAAAAAATATCAGCGGAAAGATCAATATCTTACTAGAAGGTATTCAAGTGACTATTCAACACTATAATATATAAGCCAATCACATTGCAGACATTTGCTTTTTTCAACCAATAACAGCAGTATATCACTGAATATTGGGCACCATGCAAAATATTCACAAAACAATGTACGTACTCACAAAATAAATAGCCTTGTTGAGAAGTATCGCTTAGCAATGATGTTCTGTCCTTGGTGATATCGCTAGGTTACATAACACTAAACCCCAACAAACTGTGTGGCTTCTTTTAAAAATTTTAAAATGCTGTGTTTTGGAAGTATTCCGCTGAATTTAATTGAGAATGAATAATTATATTAATTGTTGGATTATTTTTCAATAAAGTTAGTCGTTATGTATTAATATTGTTAAATAGTCGTCCCAAATACCACTCGAAGTGGATACATTTTTTAAAATATTTTGCCATTTCCATAGAAATTATTGCAAATTTCACTCAACAAAATCACAATTTACATCGAAACGACAAAATATTTGTCAAAAATATATCCACTGCTTGTGGTATTACCCTTGAATATTCAACACTATAATATATAAGGCAATCATATTGCAGACATCTGCTTTTTTCAACCAATAAGAACAGTACATCATTGAATATTGGGTACCATGCAAAATATCCAAAAAATAATGTACTATTCCGGAAAAAATATTTCGCACGGTTTGTTTGGCTTGTGTATGTATGGTTTTATCAAATGGACTAAAGTCACTCAATTGTCAGTTCTACAACTGTCCATCAAAACTTAAAATGCCGAATCACGTTCTAAGTGAGGCCGAAAAAGGATTTTGTTATCGCAAAACTAGAAGGGGGATGGCCACTGCAAGGTGTGGCCGATGAAGTTGGTTGCAGAAGAAGCACCGTTTCTTAACATAACCTGAAAAATCTAGTAATACGACAATAACCCCAAAATGTGAAAAATGACAAGGAGTCAGATAGTCAGGTACACACTAAGCCACTGTGGATAAAACCAAGTAACTAGGTTAAGTATCGTGCTAAATATTTTTTCCGCAATAGTACCTACTCAAAAACTAAATGGCCTTGTTGCGAAATATCGCTTAGCAACAATGTTCTGCCTTAGTGAAGTCGCTAGGTTACGTAAAAATAAACACCAACAAGAAACAAAATGTTGGGTTTTCGAAGTATTCCGCTGAATTTAATTGAGAATGAATAATTATACTAATTGTTGGATTATTTTTTAATGAAGTTAGTCGTTATGTACTAATATTGTTAAATAGTCGTCTCAAATACCACTCCAAGGGGATATATTTTTTTTTAAATATTTTCTCATTTTCATAGAAATTATTGCAAATTTCACTCAACAAAATCACATATAAATGTCACTCGCCTTCGGTTCGTGACATTTTTAATATGACTTTGGTTCGTGAAATTTAAACGCAATAATTTACGTAGAAACGGCAAAATATTTGTCATAAATATATCCACTACTTGTGTGTTACATTCCAATTTTCGTAACTTTTAGCGCCTGGAGTTAGGCCATCCAACGTGCATTTTGAGCTTAGCTCTTTACCGGCGATTGCAGCGCATAATTCTTCAAGTATCACATCCAGAGATAGGTGGGGCATCGATCTGACGCGCGTTGTAACGATTTTGAATCGATCGTATTATTGGTCGATTTTGACGTAATAAATTCTCCCATTGGTCAGGTGGTGAAAAGGGACGCTCATTTTATCGATTTTTGCAAACAAGCTAATTGACTTCGTGTGATGTGCTTTTCTTGCCGTAAGCGTCCATTTTGAATGGCATCGTAAGACGTTTTGTTTTGTGCCAAGTGTTGGGCTTCGTCTTGCCGCATTTGTTCATTTTTTATGGCATCGTAGTGCTTCTTTGTGCCAGGAGTCTCCATGGATGCGTTTCGCTAGATATTGCTATGCAAGAATTCCACGTGATTCCTGGGTATGTAGCATTGTTCGTTTAAGTGCAAATTCCTAATTGGAAGCTTCTTATACAGCAAAACTACCTTGGCGGAAAACTTCCTTAACGGCTCGAATTTACTTGCAAGCTCCGCTTTCAAGGGGGTCGATTCGCCTGTCTTCATCGCCGATTTTGCGAAGCTAAAGTGGACCACGAGTTAGTTTTCCCCGTGCCAAAAATTTGGGAGTCATGCTGAAATTTCACCTGCAGGAGACCGCTGTGGAAAGGACTCCCTACTTCGTTGAGGTTTGATTATCGCCTCAGTTGCTGTAGAAATTGTTTTTTAATTGTTATTAATGTGCTTAATTTGCGCCGCTGCTGCCAGTTTAGTAATGCAGCTGATTTGTTTGTTTTAATGCTGTAATGTTTATGGAATTTATTTGAGAATTGCTTCTTCATTGATTTAATTTAACTAATAGCGACCAGCACAACCGTTTGCAACTTGTTGCATTTCAATTAATCTATTTGGTAGTATTGTGTAATTTTATCTTATTGCTACGGCCAAGCTCGTTGAGTTTTAAATCGTTAGGGATTGATTCTATATTAAATTTTGCTCGAGCTGACCTGTTCATAATAGTTAAACATTTAAAGTTACGATTTCTGGTAAAACTGTGATTGACTTTATGGAAGGATCCGACCTTGTTAGTTGACTTTGCTAATTTGATATTTAACATTTAAATGCTCATTTATGGTATTATTGTGACTTGAACGGAGTAATACTGTCACACGAACGGCTTAATTTACAAGCCAATGTGGCTTCTGGAAGTGCGTATTACACAGATCTGTTTAAACGGTACAATCACCAGGTGTAGAACGCGTTAAGTATAGAGCCACGAATGCATAAGGCTCGTTCTCTTGGCGTGTGCAGAACGCAACGTTTAAGGACCATTTCTTTTTATTTGTTCTAAATTTATCTAATCACTTATATTACTGAATTTTATTACATTAATTAAAAGTTTGGGCCCTAATTAAGGTCAAGGTTGTTTAACATGTATTTATGCTAAATAGGGCTGTGTGTTTCATTTATCTGGTTCGCATACTTGTATGTTTTAATTATCTGGTTCGCATACTTGTATGTTTTAATTATCTGGATCGCATACTTGTTATTTATCCATATGTACAGGCCGTGTCGTATATTTTGGAACCGTTGTTATTATTATATGTGCAATAACGTACTCTGACTTTTATTGCTACTGCATCGAGCCTCTGTTTTCTTGAATGAACTATTTAGGTTCGCCGTTACACGTTTCATCTGGGAGTATTAAAACTGAAGGTAGACAACGGCGTGGCGCCCTTTCCGGATTCTGCAACATCAGGTAATTCGTTCTTAGTAACCCACTGCCATCTTCGGCTGAGAGGCCACTAGCGTACACTCTCAAGCTACCCCTTTTTGGTGGCAGAGATTCTTAAGCAGGTATTAGCGCAGAGGGACATTGTGTTGTAATGCATTGTTTAGTTGTTTAATTGTTGTATCGTATTGGTAAATGGGGGTAATATGTGGTATTACCCTTAAACTCAACACTATAATGAACGAGCCAATAAAAATTGTTGAATTTGTCAGAAACGGCCAATCAAAATTGACTGTATTTGAAAACACCTAATGTCGCAGTTTTTTCAAGCGAGCCCGAGTGGTTTCAATAATTTCATTTAGTGAGTAACCCTTTGACTGAAATTTCTCCAAAACGTCAAAGTGAAGTTTTCAAATCGGCATCGTTCTAAAAACTCATAATAATGTGTGCTGTTGAACACGGTAAAAGTCATATACCCATATTGTTGAATAATCTTTCCAAATACCACTCAAGGTAAAATTTTTTAAGCGAATTGTTTGTATTTATATGACTCGGAAGATCATTAACAAATAAAAGAAATATAAGGGGTCCCAGCACAGATCCTGGGGCACACCTATATGCAAATTATAAGAGCATGAAATGTGCTCAGCAATTTTCACATATAGCGTGTGGTTTACAAGATATGATTTCAAAAGTTTTAATGTCAGACCCTTAAAGCCTGAAGCTTGTAATTTATTGGCAAAAAAGTTGACGTTTAAGCTATCGAAAGCACTAGATAGGTCGAAGAAAATTCCGGCGAATTGTTCACCCTTATCGAGCTTTATAAAAACGTTCTCCATGAAACTGTTAGCCGCGCCCTCTGTCGACCTACCTGGTCTACATCCAAACTGAAAATTGGTGATTATGTTGAATTTCTCTAAAAAAGAGACCACTCTACTATGCATAACAATAATTTCATAACATGCGTTCTTTATTATTTTAATAGATATATTATCAATACCAGCACTTTTAGTGTTTTTTAGGTTACGAATGATGCACATAACCTCCTTTTTATCAGTGGGGTGTCAAAATAAAGTGTCGGCGTTACTACAAGGCACGGTACATGAGATTGCTTTATCATTAACAAAATACGTTTGAAGGCGATTTTCTACCACCGAAGAAAAATGGGTAACAAATTGATCCGCAAAAAATTTAGGATTAGAATTTCCGCATTTTAGTGAAACTTTGGGTCTACTTTTGGTTTTAGCCAATCTGCAATTTACAATGTCCCAAAACCATCTTTTGTTGGTTATTAGAGTTGATGATCAATGAATTATAATAATTTTTCTTAGTGGCAGTAACCAGACGATTACATTTCTTTTTCTTATCTTTATAAAGCTGATGAATCTTCTCAGAATTAACTAGCTTTGCTAGCCAAAACAAGTTCCTTAATTCTTTACTAGCATTGACAACTTTACTATTTATCCATTTCTTGAATTTGTCGCTTTTATATTGACTTCTGCGTCGTCACAAGGACAGGTAATAACAATTTTTGCACTCCCGGTACTAAACGACCTAGGTACTTTAAACATCATTTTGAGGGACCAAAGTGCCACTTTTAGTCCCTGAGGGATTACATTTTTATTTAGTCCCTCAGAGATCAAAAGTGGAACTTTGGTCCTTCAAAATGACATTATTTACAACATTACCTTAGTTACTCATCTACATTTCCTAAGCCATCCATTTTTCCGAATTGAACGCACAAATTTTAAAACCAGTAAAATCAGATTTATTTCACGATTTGTAACCGGCAGTGCAAAAAATAGCGTATATACCTGGGGACCAAAGTGCATTTGATCCCTTGAGTGATTATTGCCCTCGACTTCGTCTCGGGCAATAAACTTCACTCGCGGGATCAAATTATGCACTTCTGTCCCTTGGTATATAATATACTATTATTGCCCAATTTAAAATAAACAAGAATTTATCAAAACTTTTATCAACATCTTGCGAGCAGTTATAAACACTAGCAAAGTCGACATTAGATAGACTATTGCATACATATGTCGAACGATATCATTTGACCAATGATCGAACTCGCTTTTTCAACTTTCAACCAATCAAAAACGGCTTGCGTAGATAATTATTGTTATATAACAACTTATCGATAATACTCCATCTTACTGTTGACAAGTTGGATGATTACCGATAAGTTGTTATATAACAACTAATATTTGTGCTCCAAGTTGTTCTGGGCCTTCCTCTTTTTCTTTTTTCTGGGGGCATCCATTCGAATGCTGCTCTGGGTAATCGATGTTCTCCCATTCGTTTAAAGTGTCCGTACCAAAATAATTGTCTTTTTTCAACTTCTTCAACTATTGTATGTTGCAGGCCGATCAGTGCTTTAATTCTAGTGTTGGGGATCCTTTCTAGCCTTGATATTCTGCATGATCTTCTCAGGGCGTCCATTTCTAAAGCAGCTATTCTTGTCTTCTCTACTTCATTCCATCTCCAAGCTTCTGCACCGTATAGAGTGATGCTCTGTACTACTGCTCTGTATATACTATATTTTAGTTCCTTGGATATTTCCTTGTGCCACCATATCGAATTTAGCCGTTTAATTGCCTTGCGCCCTTGCCCTATCCTCTCTCGAATCTCTTTTCCGTCTCTTCCATCTTTTTCTATATTAATTCCTAAATATTTGTAGCTATCACATACGCATATCTTATCACCATTTCCTAAATCTAAATCATCAGATTCTTCTCCTACACACAAGTACTTTGTTTTACTTATATTTATTGAAAGACCGGCTTTTTCATACTCTTCTTTTATTTTTCTAGTCATGTATTCCAGGTCATCCTTGTCTTGAGCAAGAAGGACCTGATCGTCTGCAAATTGTAGAGTATAGATGTTTGTATTTTCTACTGGAAATCCCATTCCGGCGCACATTTTCTTCCAGTTTTTTAAAGCATACTCTACATATATATTGAAAAGAGTGGGTGCCAGACAGCAACCTTGTTTGAGGCCTTTTGTTGCAATGAATCCCTCAGATATGGTATTTCCAATTTTTACTTGTATCTTTGTATCTTTATATAATTCTTTGATGGCTTTGATAATAACAATGTTGATACTCGTTTCCTCTAATGCCTGCCATAATTTTGAAATTGGAATGCTATCATAGGCCTTTGATAAATCAATAAATAACAAATCTACGCTTCTTCGGTGTTTATTTTCTTTTCAATTATTTGTTTCAAGCAGAATATATTGTCCATACAGGAGCGCCCCGCACGGTATTACAGTGAAAACTATAGGGGCATAACTGTAATACCCCAACTTACTCATTAAAATGATGATTCGTTAGTATTTTTAATCGATTCAAGCAATAGTCACGCAAAATATATTGCGTGCATAGTTCCTTGCGTCGATAATGCTGACCAGATTGCACTCCCACTGGATTGTTTAGAAAATACGCCCGACAGCGAAGCAATCTGACCAACATTATGGGCAAGTCACTATGCACTTAATACATTACTGTTGATAAGCTCTTAAGGATTTTAAGTTATTGTTATTGATTATTCTATAATAATACAGATTAATGTCAAGATGTTTATTACCTGAAGGGAGTTGTATTTTTAAATTATATATCATCGCCAAATGATCACCCAGTTGGGCTGAGCAACAATGGTTTCACCTGGCCTTCCTATATTCGTTATAACATAGTCAATTTTTCTTGAGAAAAATGCTGATGTCTGCAGGTTTAAATTTTGACTGGACCCTCGTAAGAAAATAGTAAGCGCTTTGTTCAACACCAGATATCACGGTTTCGCTGTTTTGTTCAAGTACTGTTGTATTAGGTTTTCGAGATTTTTTTCGGGCAACCAGTTTAAAGTTTTCAGGATCCAAAATTGCACTAGGGTTATTGTCTAAATTTATAACTTTGTTCATTATTTGCTGCTGGCGGGCTGCGTAAACGACCACGTTTTCTTGCTGACGAGTAATCACATGTGATTGTTTACTGCTTACTTTCACTTTATTTTTCGCAGGTGGGATATCTCGTTTGTGATAATGTCTGTCCTTCATTTTTTCTTCGAGACAGCCCTGTTTTATTTGATTAGAATAGTCTAAAAGTTGCACCTTTTGAGTTTCACAGGATTGAGCGACCTTGCTGTTCGAAGCGCTGTTACTCGAGACATAGGCATTGCTTGTGGATTCCAGAAATTTATTCAGGGTTAAAACTAAAATGAGTCAATATTAGTTTGATGACTTGAAATGAGTGCATCTTTCTGCAGTAGCAATTCTTTGAGGTATTTGATCTCAATCTGATCACAAGTAAGTGTTAATGAAGTACTTACAAGAGCAGGAAGATCCGCTCTGTGTTCGTTGTTTGAACAGCAATTTAACACGTTGTCGTCTATTATTACTGCACTTTTAACTAATTTGGCACAGCTGGGATGAAAACCCGAAGCACATGCAACACATTTCGAACTACTTTAAGCAACTTTATAGCATCTTTTACACGTTTTACTAAGAGCACCAACAGACACGTCCTCCTCGGGTAAAGCCATTTTTGACCCAATGGTTGTTCTTAGTCTTTTTTCTGACCAGTTATACTTGTGCATATCTTTTATTTTTTGAAAAATGTGTTGGTTAGTTTTAGTTCGTTGAAAGTAGAGAACTTTCGTAATTCCGGTTCATTATTATTTATTGTGTTTTCTCCATATGTGCCTACAGCTTCTGGGATAGGATGATCTTCTACTCTTGTATTTAGGTCGACACTTATTATCCTACTCTATGAAGTGTTTTCTTTTTTTCCTTGCTCGGAGACGTATACTTCTATAATCAGCATATGACCTCTATCTACCTTCAACCTGGTTGTTAATAATGGTGAGGCACTAACACCCCATGAAGGAGCTTGGCCTGCAAGGCGGAAGGTTAGAGCTTCCGTATCCTCGCTCTCACACCCGGCTATCGCGTGTCAAATTCATGACACGTGGTGATGTGGTGTGCACCACGCATTAGACAGCCGCATTATTACCCCTTGTTCTTTCGAACGCAGGTTCCCAATTATTTAAAGCGACTGGGTAGGCCGCCCGCCAGGCATCGATCTGGGATTTGAACTCCAGACTTCCGCGCCGTAGTCCGATGCTCTAACCATCAGAGCCACGCTGGCGCTCAACCTGGTTGTTACTATTTTTTAATTGGTATACTCATAGCTTACGATTCTACTTTTCTATTTTTTTTATCATAATTGCAACTCCGCTACTTGCGCGTTTGTTTTGACGTACTTCACTATATTCCATTAAGTAATGATTACTTTCTTTGGTAACGAATCCCAAGAAAATTAATCTAGAAACAATAGAAGTTAGGCCTAACATCAGATGAAGAGGAAGAAAAGACTCGTCTGTTCAAAGCAATACTACCTAAAACATATATGATAGCACGGTGCCATAGTTTTGTAGCTAATTAACCAAAAGTAGAATCGATTTGCTTTCCTTTCGAAAATACAAAACAAAATAAAATTGTGTACAGAACTATGTACAAAAAATCGTAAATATGATCTATAGAGCTAAGAACTTGCTGGTTTATTGTGAGTTTTAGATATGCTGCACTAAATAAGTAGTGTAAAAGATCGTTAACAACAATAAGATAAAGGGTACTTACCTGACTTAACAATGGTAATTTCGTCTATTGAAATTTTAAAAGTTACATAATTTACTTTTTAAGTACATTTTTGTTAGTAACTATTTTTTAATGGGAAAGCATGTGTCTTTTAAATGTATTTTTGTGTCTTCATTTTCGAAATACAGAATTAGAAAGCTGCTACTATTGTTGAATAAGCTCATTCTTCTTATATCAAAAAGTCATAGGTTCGGTTACAAATGGCAGGCAAACTAAAGACTAGCTTCTGGGGAATAATTAAGCTTAATTGTTTATTTGTCTTCTGACAGAACCGAGGAATTGTAAACAGGAATGGTAATTTTAAAATGGCGTGTAGCATTAATGAACAATTATATTTGTTTTATGACGTTGATCCTTAAAAGATCATATATTTTATTCAAAGAAAAACTACAAAGTTGTACATCGAACATACATAGATATTTTTTTTAAGTTGAAAGTTTTTCGTTATTTTCGGTCACGTTTTTTTTTATACTATGAGTTATTTTAGCATTTTACAAAGTTCCTTTGAAGCTATATATATAAAAAAAAATAAAATTCTGAGCCTTTCTTAATTTTTAAGCAACATGAGTAAGTGTTGAGATTCCAGAAGTAAAGTAAAGTAAATACAGTAATTTCGTTTAATATAAATGTATTAGTAGCAATTGCGTTATAATGAAATATTAGGAAAGTTCTAGTGTTTCATCAGTGTCCTACTTTCAACTAATACCTTGTGTATTGGTAAAAGAAGATAATTTATAAATGTTTACGGAACACATAGAGGAACGGAAAGTAATAAAATATTTTTTTCTACTCATGACATTGAAATCAGTCATTTTCACATTGATTCCGGTGGTTGAAATTGCATTTCAACCACTAGAGATTGAAATGCTCGGACTACCGGGATTTAAAACTGTTTGACATTCAATTGGTGACAAGAGAAATATCACTTTCTGTTTAATTTTTTCTAAAGTGCATTAACTTGTTAAGATAAGTGAACATTTGTAGAAAAAATAGTATATGTAACACGTGGCTGATAAAATTTCAACGTCTCGAGTTACCTTTTTCAACTCGCTTCGCTCGTTGAAAAAAACCACTCTCAACGTTGAAATTTTATTTCAACCACTTGTCCCATAATCTACTATTATATGTGAGCAATAACAAAATCGTATATTCAAATGAATGTCGTGATACAGTAATTTATTACAATGCTTGTCAAACAGCTACGTAATGGTTGTTTATGGAGTATAATTTAAATAGTAGTTTGTACAACGAGAGTGGATATGAAAAGAATGGAAAATTAAAAGAAAATTTATTCAACGCTAATTAATAAGATATCTTACAACAAAATCACGTTTGCCACAAACAGGGCACAGCAGGGCGTGCCCATTGCAAAACAAACAATTAATGAAAGTTGCCTAGGTAATCACGACTAACCTGGTTTGTGATTGGTGTATTTCATATCCACCCTTGTGTGGATATGAAATCATATACGTTCAGTTAACTACAATTGCCTACATATCCATTCTGTAGATTGTGAAGAAAACAGAATATATACATGCGGGAGTAGAAAAAAGAATTTATTCATTACCGTACTAGATATAACTTCTTGGCGAGGAGTATTCCGCGGGGAAATGTTGGTGTACAGGCTGCAGGAATTAGTAAGGAATTAGCGGAATTAGAGGAATTAGTTGGGGAATTAGGGAAATTAGTTGGGGAATAAGGAGAATTAGTGGCAAAATTAAATGAATTGGTTCAGAAATTAGGGGAATTAGTTAAGGAATTAGGGAAATTGGTTAAGGAATTAAAGGAATTATTTGAGGAATTAAGGAGGAATATGAGAGAGTGCAGCGCAGAGCACGCAACTTTAGACATAATCCTACATCTTTAGCAACGAATGCAAACGGTACCCACACTACAGTACCTCTCTACACGCTTTGCTTAGGGTAAATAAGTGCATTGTTAAATTGGTTCACTGATTCGCACGTGTACCTATTATTCTAATTAAATAGAATTCTTATTACCCTTTTCAGGGCTGTAGCCCTCTTAGAACGCATTTCGAACATATGTTTACTGAAACTTTTGTCTGATTTTGATGAGTATTATCACCCCTTGAAGTTTATTAACCTCTTTTCAAACACCCTGTTTTTTTAGGGCTATACGATTTCGCATAAAATACTTCCGGTGCCTCCGAAAATAATGCTTTACTTTATTTTTTAATTGGGCGACCTGATTTTTTTACAATACAATTCTACATTTAAAAAACGTATTTGAAACTTATTTGTAACTTTTTCAATCTATATTATTATTGTTATATTTTTAAATGTATACATTGAACTTAGTTTATGTATGTATGCATGCATTACCAGTAACCTCTTTGTACCTCCTGGTATAAGGGCTGGTGCTTTGTACGCATGCGTCTGGCGGTGCAGTGCTCCACTTGGCCTAGTTTCCGAGTTACAAAGTTGGAGCTCGGTTTTTGTGCTTTCGTAGCAACAATTGTGTCAGGTGTGTATCTTGATGATGTGTTGACCTTGTTATTCTGTCTCTTAGGTCTGTGGTTCTAAGTAAAGCACAGTTAATTTGGTGCCCAAGTGTCAATGGTCTCACCTAGGGTGCCTTGATGTCAATTTGACGTATCTGTTAATTAACAGAGTGCGGATACAATAGCTGCGTACATAAATCAAAGAAGTAGAGACACACACTGTCGGTACCTTTGATGTCCAAATACCGATTTGGATGACCTTAAACGGCTCCTGGGGGGTACTTTTCGATGGTACTAACAGATGGCGCCACTACTTTATCACATATGATTAGTAGCAGAGCTAGTAACAAGTAACTGGCTCTGATTGGTAGAACTCTGTGCTACCATCTGATGGTCAAGCTTAGAAATACCCCCCGAGGTACTGTCCCAGGCACTCTAGACAGGTTTCAAAATTTGCCTCGAGTGTCTCTACTGGTTTGATATATGTACGCTGACAATAGCTTCCTCCTTTCTTCAATCGCATAGTAAATTAATGATTGTCACATTGGCATTACCTTTCAATTGATATATTGAGATGGTATTTAGCCCGTTACTCAACTCTGCTGGCAGCATAGATAAAAAGCAAGTCCATAAAGCACAGAGCTGGGGTAAATCAGGCAACTGCAAGAAGTTACATCAGAAATTTTAATTCATAACTATATTGGTAAAGCATTGCCGATATTAAATGGAATTACTTCAGAATAAATGGCAATAAGTCAGAGTCACAGAAATATCAATTAGCATAAATTAAGAGGTTGGTGCAAAGTAAAGCCAATCAAAATTCAACAAATCTATCACCAAAGGGTTTATTACATGCGTGTTAAATACATTTACATGTCAGTATAATTGAATAAGTACAGTTCTATGAACTTTTTAAATAAAGGTAAGAAGGACAGAATGTTCTTATTACAGTGTAAAGAGAGCACAATACTAGATCGAATAAGGCTATCAAAAATCGAACAGTAATATTTGAAGATTGGTGAAAAGTAGACAAGTATTATAAAATGCAAGAAATTCACACAACAGGAAATGAACGAGATTGGTGTTTAAAAAAATTAGTCAGTGAAGCGACATAAGTGAACAGACAATCCAAATAAAACATAGTGAGTGGCGTTATAACCTAGATTAAATACGAACGTAAACAAACAATGATTTTAGAATTTAAGATTTTGTACATTTTTATCATATAAGTTGAAATTTAGTTTATAAGTAACTGATTTGTATTTGGTTAACATCCACAATTTATGAAGTTAGATAGGCAATTGTTGAGAACTAAACAAAAAAAACATTTGATAAAAATTATTTCATGACAGTCTAATTTGTCTCTGCAGATTAATTAAGTTTTAAGCCATTTACAATTAAAATAAATAAAAAATAATTATACCATCGTGATCAGGTGTTCGTAGTGCACATGTGAGAATGTGGGTTTTAAATTCCATGACCTAAAAATTATTTTCATCTGCGACCACTTTACGAGCCACTTCGCCAACGACGAGAAGCTTCCGACCACAAGATTATGAGCACAATTGAAGTCAGGCATTTTGGTGTAACCACGTCTGCACGCCGTGTATGAGTACTCTGCAGCAGTTACAGCATCCTATGGTCCCGCTTCCAGCAGCGAGCATCAGGAGAAGCTGTTCCGAGACAATTCCCGCAGCCTAAAAAAGGTCAGGTGAGTGTTGCAAAGCTAATACCCGTGCTAGAGTGTCAAAGCGTACCATAAGGAACAAGCCCTATAAGAGGAAGCCGATCCCAGTCTTACAATACTTCAAAATAGAGCATGAGGTCCAGAAACTGTAAAGATATAAGTTGAGGTTATGTTTTACATGAAAGGGACACGTTCCAAAACAATCGAAGTGCCAAGGAAGCCGCGAAGGATCTAAAACAAAACACAACTAGAAACGCTTAATAAAACGCGAGATTCGAATTGCCTCATAATTTGTTCATAGATTTGCCTTTGAATTAACTTGTAAATACACTAGAAACGAACCGCACAAAAATTCAAGTTGTTGATAGATAGAATTTGACAGCGTAGTGAGTCTGCGCGTTGTTGCTTTTTAATTTTACAGCCCAGTGGCGTAACACGGGAGTTTTAAATATAAACATATAGGTAAACCTAACTTGCAGATTTGAGTCTTCATGCCTACTGAAAGCTAGCCATAAATAATTTTAATTGCAGATGTGCGAATTACTATAGGGTACAAAACACTACAATCAATGAACCCATTTATACAACTATTTATTTACTTTTAATCAGTCTTGTACATGATATAAGTATTTGTAATGGTAATTGACCAGTTATATTAAATATTCAATTTACTAGTTTATTAACAATATACAATACAAGTATCCTTACATATTAATTTTGGCGTCCAAACGTGAGGCTTGTAAATGTTAAAAATAAACCACGTTGATCAGCAACAACACATAAATACTCACAGGGTAGGTAAATTGTGTCAAGTTGTATTTTGAAAAGCTCTATTTGTGTGGGTGACTTGCCCGTGAGTGCAAGCATTATCTTTTTATTTACGATCAACGAGAAAGCAAGCAAATTGATTCGAAGGCAGAAAAAGAATGAGGAAGAGAAGGAAGAGGAGAAGCAAGCCGGAGAGGTTATTGAAACACAAGAGCTACCGACAGAACCGCAAATGCAGGAGGGTCAGGTAGAAGCGCAACTGCCCCAAGCTTCGAAGCTAGATACAGAATTGAGTGGAATTATAGAAGCATTATTTCGAAAAATGGAGGACGTACAAGAAACGACCCGAAAAGAAGCAGAAAGAACGGCACAGAGCGTTAAAGAAATGAAAAAAAGAATACAAGAAGGAATTCGGACTGATGCCGAAGAACGTGAAAAAAGAATACAGGAGACAATCACAAGCAGTGTGCAAGAAGCAATTACAAGCAATGTGCAGGAGCAAAGACAAGAAGCCGAAGAAAGGGAAAGAAGGTTACAAGAAGCAATCAGAAGCGATGCAGGGGAGAGAAAAGATAGGGCGGAAAGGCATGCCGAAATATTAGTTCGATCAATGAAAGAGGAGTTTAAAAAGATGCAAGTCAAAAATAAAGAAGAGATACAAACAAGAATCGACAGCTTAGAACAAAAATTAGACACATTCAAGGAAACAACTAGAAACGAAATACAGCAAGAGGTGTTACAAGTTGTGGATGAAAGATTAAACAGGAAAGGAGAAGAAATGGAAGACCGAATTTTACGGGTAGAAATTAGAACCCAAGGACAATTAGTACAACAACAGGAAAAGATCGAAGAAAATTTAGACAGGTTGAAAAAGGTACACGAAGAGAATGAGATCCATATCGCCATGGTAGACAATAAGGTCACAAGGAGACTGCAGGAAGTAACCGAAAGGATGGAGCAAGGACAAGGCTACCCTGTCAGTGTGGCACAACCGAGCATGAGTATGGAGATGATCCCGAAATTTGAAGGCCGGTACGGAGAGCTACTGATGATCTTTTTAGCTAAGCTCGACGATACCATGAAAACGGTGACAACAGAATGTCGCAAGCTGTAAATTGTTAACATGGCTATGCGAGGAAACGCTGAAATCTGGCACAGTATTGTTAAGTGCAAATACTCAACTTATGGTGAATTTAGAGCACTCTTTACCGAGCAATACTGGAGCAATTCGCACCAAGCCCAGGTGAGGACTGAGCTGACTTCAGCGAAATACGTGGATAAAGGAGGTTCAAGGGAAATTTACGTTATGAACAGATTTAATAAGGCGCAATACTTATCACCAAAACTGTCAGAAGAGGAAATAATTCAACATTTATCAAGACACCTCGAAGCCGAGATTACCAGGGCTGTGGCAGTACAAAATGTAAAAACGTTAGGTGATTTTCTGGAAATTGTAAGGAACTACGACATGGCTGTGTTTAGTGAAAGAGCCGAGACCCGAACGACAGAGTGTCAAAATTTTTGTAAACGAAAATTGGGAGATACTTTTGACAATAAATTTAGGTCAAACAATAATAATTTTGATAATACTAATTTTAATCAACAAGAAAGAAGGAATTATGGGAACTATAACTACAATAGAGCATTTAACCAAAACAGAGGGTATAACAGTAATTGGGGAAATCAGAACCGGAATAACTACAATAGGGGGGGATACCAGGAAGAATTACGAAGAACTGATTGATGAAAGGAATAAAAAACGATGCCAAGAGATAGGCCAAGCGCAGAATAGAGACCAACCTTACATCAACACGATATTAACTGGAAGAACTGCGAAGGTGAATAATGTTGAGGATTTGGAGAGAATTGAGATAACCGAGGTGCACGAAGAGCCTTCGGGGGTTAAAAAAACCCAATTTATGTAAATTTTGTAAATAGTAATAGTTTTAAGTACATTGCCAACTTTGCTATCACTTTTTATAGAACGGGGGAATATTTATTGAAGGAAAATAAAGAAGATGTTACAAACTCATGTTTACCGTTTGTTAAATTGCGAATTTTAGATCAAGAATACTATGCGCTAATTGATAGTGGAGCAATGGTTTCCTTAGTACAGGAGGAAGTTATAAATAATCATCTGGATATCTTACAAAGCAATATTATTAAAGTTAACAAGATCGATTTATTGTCCGCAACAAGAAATAAAATATCAACTACCAGTAAAGTATTGGCAATCAAAATCAGCATAAATAGAAAAGAATTTGATGTCCGATTTTATATAGTAGCTGCCTTAAATGTACAATTTGTGATAGGTGTCGATATTATTCAGCAAGTTGGAATTAAAATAGATGGAATGCGAAAATGCATCCAAGTTGGTGAAATAAAAAAGCCTTGGTCTGTTGAGGATCGAGAGCAAAGAAATTGTTGCCTAGATGAAATAACAGCAGGAGACGATATGAATTGTTGCCCAGCCAAGAGAGCGGGAGACTATATGAATTGTTGCTTTGCCAAGCGTGCAGGAGACGAAGTGATTATAAGTAATTAATCGATATTAGAAAGAATGCTGGATGATGAACAGATAGGGAGTGATTATCTACAATATAAAGGCAGAATTATGGAAATCATAGAAAGAAATAAAGATATAGTAAATCATAAAACCGGACAAGCAACGAAATATTTCCATAGGCTTGTTGTCTACGAATCGATGGGCTTTAAATCAAAATCTTATCCAATACCATTTGCACAGCGCGAGAAAGTGAAACATGAGTTAGAACAAATGCTAGATGATGATGTGATTGAACCTTCGAAAACAAACTTCATTAATCCAATGGTGGTAGTAAAGAAAAGCGATGGTAGTCTTAGGTTGTGTCTAGATGCACGTAGGATTAATCAGATTATTAAACCCCAATATGAAAGTCCGCAGACAATTGATGCTTTGTTAAGTCAAATTTGGAACAAGGTGTTAACGAAATTAGATTTGAAAAATTAATTTTGGTTGATCCCATTACACGAGGACTCAAGAAAATATACAGGATTCTCCATAGAGGGGGAAATTTTTCAATTTAAGGTGGTCCCGTTTGGTTTGACGACGTCATGTGCAGCTTTAGTGAGAGCTATGCAACAAATATTAAACAAATATGATAACTTTTGCTGCATTACATAGATGACATTTTAATTTTTTCAAAAGATGTGGAACAGCATTTGGAACATTTCAATTTAGTAATAAGTACTTTAAACGAAACCGGATTAAAGTTGAATTTGGCCAAATGCCATTTTATGAAAACAAATGTAGCATACTTAGGGTATGAAATTAGCAATGATGGGGTCACAATCAGTGAAGCAAGAATAGAAGAAATAAAGAATTTGCCTCGCCCCAAGAACTTGAAAACATTAAGAGGTTTACTTGGCCTATTAAATTATTATAAGAAGTTTATAGCGAATTATTCGGAATTAACATTGCCCTTGGTCGAATTGCTGAGGAAAGATACGAAATGGGTTTGGAGCGAAGAAAGAGAGAAAGCGTTCAACAATTTAAAACAAAAATTTCATGAAGGATTGCTACTTAAATACCCGAATTTTAAAGAAGACTTCATATTAAGAACGGACGCATCGAACATGGCAGTAGCAGCAGAACCTATACAGATACAAGAAGGAGTCGAAGTCCCGATTTGTTTTATCTCACGAATCCTGAAGGGTTATGAAACAAGATACACAACACTATACCACCACACCTGAACGATGTTAATGTAATTAACTCATATTTCAACTCGGTGCATGGTGTGGAGCAACCCGATCCGGAAATTCTAAGAATGTATGAACGTATGAAACCTAACTTAACCACAAAATTTTCATTTACTGCTATTTCTGATGACGATGTTATCAAAATTATCAACTCTATTAAAACCAAAGCAATGGGTAGTGATAATTTAAATATTACAATGATACAATTGTGCTGCCCTTTCTTAACACCCTTTATTACTCACATAATAAATTCTTGTTTATCTGAAGGCATTTTTCCAAAAGACTGGAAAATTGCTAATATACTTCCTGTTGCTAAAATAAACATGCCAAAAGATATGAAAGATCTAAGGCCAATTAGCATACTACCAGTACTATCGAAAGTCGTGGAGAAAGTTATGGACTCACAAATCAGGGAATATTTTTAAGTTAACTCATTATTACCTGATTATCAGTCAGGATTTCGCCGTGGTTTTAGCTGCTGTTCTGCATTGTTAAACATAACAGATGATATTTTAAGAGCGAGCGATGCTGGTAATATTACGGTATTGATACTATTAGATTTCTCCAAGGCTTTCGATACTATTAATCATGTGATATTATATGCTATATTGCAGCATTTTGGTTTTGCTGAGGGAGCGGTTAAGTTAATTGAGAGTTTTTTTAACTCAAAGGCAACACTGTGTAGTACTGGATAACAATCGTTCAGATTTACGTTTTGTCAAATATGGAGTTCCCCAAGGCTCTATACTGGGTCCTCTATTGTTTACTTTATAGTCTTCAAATTTATGTAGCACTTCTCTCAATCATTGCCTTTACCATCAGTATGCAGATGACACCCAAGTCTATCTATCATTTAAACCAGCTGATGTTCAGAATGCTTGTGCCGTTATTAATAAGGAGTTGAACGAATTAGTTGATTTGGCAGCTTTACACTCTCTCAATATCAATCCATCAAAATCTGCTATTCTGGTATTTGGTTCTTCTAACCACAGAAATAAATGCTTACAAATAATTCAATTTAAAATTAGAGACACGCCAATTTCATATAAAAATTCCGCTAAGAATTTGGGAGTTATACTTGATAAAGACCTAAGATTTCGTGAACACATAAATGCTTGTCTACGTAAAGCTTATTGTAATTTGAAATAGCTGTACGGTAACAGGCGAGTATTAAATGGTAATATAAAAAAGCTATTATGTGACTCACTAGTTCTATCGCATTTTAATTTCTGCGATACACTTTATGGGTTCTGTATAGACAAAGCAACATCAAATAAAATACAATTAGTCCAAAACTCTTGTTTGCGGTTAATCCACGGCATACGCAGACGAGAACATATTAGATATAAAAGTAGAGAAACTAACTGGCTAGACATGGAGAAACGACGCTTTATGCATGCTGCTGTTTTCTTTCATGGGGTTATCTTGTTGGAGTCACCTCCATATCTCTACAATAAAATAAGTTTTCGAACTGACATTCATAATCTCAATCTTTGTCATAGAGGCTTGTTATCCATTCCATTACATCGTACTGAACTCTTTAAACGATCTTTTATTTATAACGTGTCTAGAATATACAATGCGTTACCTACTGCTTTTAAGACGACTTCCTTGCACACTTTCAAAAATTAATTGTTAAACTGGCTAGCTTCTTGAATATTAATTCATTTCTGTTAAAAGATTTCGTTCTCTGTGTTTTTTTTTATATAGTTGCATTTGATGAACATACGTAAATCACTCATATCATTACATTTTATCTCACTTTATCGTTTTTTTTATATCAATTTTATATAAGTTTGATAATTTTGATTCTATTGTTTTTTGCTATTGTCATTGCTTGCGTGATATTTATTTTATTACATTTTCTTTGAAGCGGTGGTAAGGTAGAGCAGGCGCTTTCTTTTAGAGAGCCACCTGACTACCATCGCTTCCCCATATGTTTATATCTATTATTTAACATGTATATATTATTGTTATTTATTTTGGGGAATAAAACAGTATTTACTATTATTATTATATTACAATCGCTGAAAAGGAGATGTTGGCTGTCATATTTGCGATCAACAAGTTGAAATTCTACTTGACAGGAAACAAGTTCTATATCGAAACCGACAATGCAGCCATATCTTTTATGAAAAACAAAACATTCCATAACGATCGATTATACAGGTGGGCGTTGTACTTGCAACAGTATGACTTTGAGATCAGGCATAGACCAGGAAACATGAATGTCGTAGCTGATTTCTTGAGTAGGAAGGACACAGTGAAGAATAGGAAGCAGAAACAATTAATAATAGGGATAGAGAAAATTTATCGACAAGGGAGGTTTTCAAAAGAAGAGTTATTAGCTAAACAAGAAAATTTGGAACTCCAGCAAATGCGAAATTTGGTACAAGACAGTTCGAACCAAGAATATAAAGGTTTCAAAATAGTAGAAGGGTTATTGGTAAAATTATTGAGTGGTAAAGAATTAATAGTTTTGTGCAGAGACGATGTAATTAACGTTGTTAAAGAAATTCATCAAACTTTTGGACATTGTGGGGGAAGAAGAACATGGCTAATATTTCGCAAATGTTTTTACACCAAGAACGATTTGACATTCATCAAACATTATACGAATTGCTGTTAAGTATGTCAATTGGCTAAAGAAAAGAACCATACCAACCAGAACATGATCAAGAGTATAAAAGTCAACGAACCTTTTGAACTAGTGGCAATAGATTATTTGGGAAATTTAGTACCGGGACAATATGGATACAGACATATTTTAATAATGGTCGGTGTGTTCTCAAAATACATAAAACTCTATCCAGCGAAATACAGTAACACCGAACATGTCATCAAGTCTATTGAAAAATACCAACAAGAAGTGGGGACTCCGAAGAAAGTTTTAGCTGACAATGCAAGTTACTTCAAGAACGCTAGATTAATCAACAATATAGAACAGAAGGGAATTAAAACTTATTTCTGTAGCATACGACACCCGCAATCAAACGTCGCAGAGAGGTACATTAAAGAAGTAATTAAATATCTCAAAATAATGACTCATGAGCACCACAATAGATGGGTCCAATACCTGCCAAACGTAGAAGACTTCATAAATAACGTGCCTAATATTGTAACGGAAATAAGTCCAGTTACGTTATGTAAATGCATTATACCTGCGAGACCATGGAGGCCGGAAGAGGATGCAACAGGGATAAATGAACTGTTGGAGAAAGTAAGACAAAGAGTTAGGAAGACACAGGATCGATACGAGGAGAAACAGAATCGAATAATTAAGAAGCGTATGAAATTTAAAATCGGGGACCGAGTCATTATTAAAAAGCTCAGAATAGCTGATAGAAGAGAAAAGATCTATGCGAAGTTTTTGAATGCATATGAAGGACCATATAGGGTACATAAGATCCTAAGCAATGAAAATACATACGAGTTAATTAATGAGATGGACAACAAGATCAGGGGACGCTTTCACATTTCGGCGATTCACCCATATTTAGAGAGTGTAATTTAGAGTAGGTTAGTTTATAACAAATGTTGTACCACACTTAATAGGTTAGGTTAGAGTAGAAAAGTAGACTAGGTAGAATAGGAGATAGGTTAAATGTTTTCTTAAGTCAAAATAGGATAGAAAGATACCAAGTATCAGATTGGACTGATTAAAGCTAACGAGAAAGTCACACAGTGAAAATTTTGTGATAATTAAAATAACAACGCATGACATGCTACTTATGATGAGAAATAATTCACATGCGTGGTGATTTTAATTTTCAAAAATGTGGGGGAATCTGCGATGGTATTTAACCCGTTACTCAACTCTGCTTGCAGCATAGATAAATAAAGCAAGTCAATAAAGCACAGAGCTGGGGTAAATCAGGCAACTGCAAGAAATTACATCAGAAATTTTAATTCAGAACTAAATTGGTAAAGCATTGCCGATGGTAAATGGAATTACTTCAGAATAAATGGCAATAAGGCAGAGCTCAATTCGTAAATTAGAGTCACAGAAATATCAATCAGCATAAATTAAAAGGTTGGTGCAAAGTAAAGTCAATCAAAATTCAACAAATCTATCACCAAGGGGTTTATTACATGCGTGTTAAATAATATTACATGTCAGTATAATTGAATAAGTACAGTTCTATGAACTTTTTAAATAAAGGTAAGAAGGACAGAATGTTCTTATTACAGTGTAAAGAGAGCACAATACTAGATCGAATAAGGCTATCAAAAATCGAACAGTAATATTTGAAGATTGGTGAAAAGTAAACAAGTATTATAAAATGCAAGAAATTCACACAACAGGAAATGAAAGAGATTGGTGTTTAAAAAAATGAGTCAGTGAAGTGACATAAGTGAACAGACAATCCAAATAAAGCATAGTGAGTGGCGCTATAACCTAGCTTAAATACGAACGTGAACAAACAATGATTTTAGAATTTAATATTTTGTACATTTTTATAATATAAGTTGAAATTTAGTTTATAAGTAACTGATTTGTACTTGGTTAACATCCACAATTTATGAAGTTAGCTAGGCAATTGTTGAGAACTAAACAAAAAAAACAATTGAATAAAAATTACTTTATGACAGTCTAATTTGTTTCTCCAGATTAATTAGGTTTTAAGCTATTTACAATTAAAATAAATAAAAAATAATTATACCATCGTAATCAGGAGTTCGTAGTGCACATGTGAGGATGTGGATTTTAAAATCCATGACCTAAAAATTATTTTTATCTGCGACCACCTTCCGAGCCACTTCGCCAACTACGAGAAGCTTCCGATCACAATATTTTGAGCACAATTGAGGTCAGGCGTTTGAAATTTTGGTGGAACCACGTCTGCACGCCGTGTAGGAGTACTCTGCAGCAGTTCCAGCATCCTATGGTCCCGCTTCCAGCAGGAGAAGCTGTTCTGAGCCAATTCCCGCAGCCTAAAAAAGGTCAGGTTAGTGTTGCAAAGCTAATACCCGTGCTAGAGTGTCGAAGCATACCATAAAGAACGAGCCCTATAAGAGGAAGCCGATCCCAGTCTTACAATACTTCAAAATAGAGCATGAGGTCCAGAAATTGTAAAGATATAAGTTGAGGTTATGTTTCACATGAAAGGGACGCGTTCCAAAACAATCAAAGTGCCAAGGAAGCCGCGAAAGATCTAAAACAAAACACTGCTAGAGACGCTTAATAAAGCGCGATATTCGAATTACCTGATAATTTGTTCATAGATTTGCTTTTGAATTAACTTGTAAATACACCAGAAACGAACCGCACAAAAATTCAAGTTGTTGATAGATAAAATTTGACAGCGTAGTGAGTCTGCGCGTTGTTGCTTTTTTAATTTCACAGCCCAGTGGGGTAACACGGGAGTTTTAAATATAAACATATAGGTGAACCTAACTTGCAGATTTGAGTCTTCATGCCTACTGAAAGCTAGCCATAAATAATTTTAATTGCAGATGTGCGAATTACTATAGGGGGCAAAACACTACAATCAATGAACCCATTTATATAATTATTTATTTACTTTTAATCAGTCTTGTACATGATATAAGTATTTGTAAGGGTAAATGACTAGTTATATTAAATATTCAATTTACTAGATTATTAACAATATACAATACAAGTATCCTTACAATATCTATAAACGAAAAAAATATTAGAAGGTATTTTATCGTATTATATTAAAGAAAACTGTTTGCTATGCGCTACATTTCAGGATCTGCATGATGGAAAAGTGATGGGCCTTAGCGTGTACAAATAAATTAGGAATTGTTATCATGTTTATTTAACCAATAATGAAGTTATTTTATACCTATCTTACTCCAATATACGCGAATCACAATGAAACATAACCTATAATTTAGCAGTGTCAAGAATTTAGTTATTGTTACGAAAACTGAACAAAGAGAAAAAGTATATATTCTATTCAAAAGTACTTTAAAGTGAGAGGGGACAATGATCTGTCCGTAGCCTGGTAAGGAGAAATACATCAAATTAACATCAAGTCACCCTAGTCTCACCGGACTTGATATCAACCGCCAAAGTGGAAAAATTACGCCCACCGTGGATTCGAATGGAGGACTTGCTTATGCCAGCCTAACGCTCTACCAACTGCTCTATTCGGCTTTTCATTTCATTTATTTACTCAAAATAAACGTTTACTAAACTATTTCTTACTTTTCTATTATTGCTATAAATAGGGATTTCCAATCAGAAGTATTTAATTTAAAACTTATATTTATTGAAAAATAGTGGTAGATATTCAAAAAATGTGTAGTTTGAAAATAACTGAAGGTGTTTCCACAGAGTGAGGGCGCTGTGGCTTACCTTAACATATGCACTATATTGAGTCGTCTTCTTTGGGTCCTAATATAGAATTGAGTACCAGATTATATCACATCTGGTATGTTGTATTTTTACTAGAATATGGAGAGCCAGCATTAGAGGCAGCGTAAACTACCAAACAAGATACAACACTCTGGTCCAGCAATTGCTACCTTTGCATTGAGCTGAACAGATACGCCTTGATTAAACTTATATTGAATCTCAAAAGCAGTAAACTAAAATCTAATATGTTCAGTACTGTAATTGCATCAAACACGTCAATCTCTATTTAAGACTGTCAGATCAATGACCTCCACGTATTCCACAGTAATAAATTTTAGTATAAAGTACATGCAAAATCAAATTGAGATATTAAAAACAATTAATGATACGAGTACCACCAACGATTTATGGAGACGTTTACCTTTCCAAGGGAAGACAACAGGCTCAAAATTAAAAGAAAAAAATATACTAACTGAAGAAAAAATACTTAATTTGGATATAAAGCTCGAAGTCGAAAAAGCTCTCAGAATGCTTTAGCTTACAGAAAACAACTTGGTATCAATGCAAAAGACAATGATTGGAAATACATAACGTACATGTTCCTTTCCTGAAATTTCATTAGAATTCTGGACTTACAAAGGACAACACAATAGGCACAAGCAAGAACGACGCTGGAACGCGAGAACGAAGTCGAAAATGAAGAAAACAAAATTGACGGAGATCTAGTAAAAACAAATCTAAATAATGGGGATGATATGCTTTTGGAATTAATTGTTAATGAAAGCAATTCAATTTATCGGAGCTTCTGGATAAACCCCATAAGAATGCTAAGAAAAGATAGCTGACCTCAACCTCGAAAATCACCAACAAGAAGCAACAGAAATAGAATAAAACAAATGACACTGACTCGACTTCAAACCTTGACTCGACGATTCAGATTCGGTTCATAGTTTGGAAAAAAAATTTTCAGTCCGGATCTAAAGACGTCTTAGGCAAAGCTGGACTGGAAATTAAATTAGATAGAATAGAATTATTAGGTAGTTTTCAACGACCAGTCATTTTTCATTGGTCAAATAATTTAAGATAGTGGAGACGAGCAATACAAGATAAAGTTTTTAAAAGTCCAGCTCAACTCTTTTATTTGGCATCGAAAGGAAGACGTTGATAATACACATAAAGATTTAATCTTCTGCGGTCCTATCGATTAATTGGAATCGGGCCATCTGAATTAAAAAGGTTGGACCTCCTCAATATTAACCGTAGATATACACTCTCACGCTGTATTTTATCTGAATAAAATGTTTATTTTTCATGGGCTATTATTGCAAACATTTCCACAATTTCTAATTATCTTCAAGATTTTGTTTTAACAATCATGTAGTTTAACGTAGAAGTAGTATTTTGAGAACTGGGTACAAAATTTTGAAGATATTTGGTTGAAATCTATCTGGTCAACGTTTTGTCAACCTTATTTCGTCATCCGCAAGGTTATCTACATAAACAAACAAAACAT